>NW_018922426.1:566508-581457 GCF_002207925.1 Prunus avium
GCACAAAAAGGAACCTGAAAAACTTGGACTGAAACTTAATGTCTTTTTCCATTAGGTTAGACCCCGTTGACTTTCCCTTAAACTTCTTTATATAAGATTAGGGTAGGCTACACCAAAGTTTTCAGATTTTACATCATTAATTAACTAAACTCATAAGATTACATATTGGCACAAACTCATAATTATTGATAAAACATTTTTTTTATTAAATATAAATTTCCTAAATTGCTAGCATGAATAATTGCAAAATGTAATAAATAAGACAATTGTTAAAAATTGAACAAACTCTAATCTATATTATTGTATAAATCAAACAGTATAAATTATTTTATTATTACTAAACATTATAATTGGAATAGTTTATTATACCCTTCCCGAAATGTGATTGGGACTCACATTATTAAAAAATAAATTAAATTCTCGAACACAAATGGTACCTAATGATAGTGGTACAATTCAAATCTAATGCAACAACTACCATTAATAGTATGTCTGCCTCTCATTCTATAACTACGATTTAGAAGTTCGCTTATTGCAACATCAAGACACTTTTTGTAATTTACGCTAAAAAGATCACTAGTACAGTCAACACCATAAGGCCCCGTTTGGTTCACGGAATGAATTTGATGGGAAATCATTTCCCATGTCATTTCCCAAGGGATGGGAAATGTTGATTCCTTTCCCATGTTTGGTAATGCCGGGAAAGTGATCCGGAAATATCACTTTATTTCCTTTCCCATGTTTGTTTTGAGTAGGAATGGAAAACAAATTTTGTTTAGTTTCCCAATTGTACCCCTATTATAAAAAAAAGAATACCAATAATTGTTGGATAAAAATTGTAATTATGAATTGTTAGTAAGGACAAATTAGTAAAAAAAAATTGTATTTAATGCTAGTTTTACTTTCCCATGGGAAGGGAAAGTGAAACCCAAGGAGGAAGGAAGGATTCACTTTCCCTCCTACTTTCCCATGTGCTAGGAATTGCTTTCCCATGCCTGACTTACCAAACATGGGAAAGGAATTGATTTCCCATGCCCAAAATTCCTTTCCCATGAACCAAACGCAGCCTAAAGGTATTTCTTATCTAATACTTGTTTCCCCCGAGCACACAATGGCCCATGAATAGTTTTAGAACTTAATCTAGTGAATAGTTGACGAAGTCTTTTCAGCATGGGATGATCATTGAAATCAACATTTATCAAGTAAATCCCATTTTTTGTGTCTCCTTTACCAATGAAATCTACACCTGAGTATTTAAAAATGCATCCTTCAATCCAAAATGATAGCTCCTCAATTGAGAGGACAATGCTTGCGAAGCTCTAGACCTGTTGTATTGATACAACTTTGGCATGGTGCAAAGACCTTATTTTTTCGAAATAGAGTTCCAACATTGTGCTAGCCCATATACATAAGTATTTTTTTTCTGTTGTAGATTTAGATGTGTTAATGAGTCCACTTCGGTATCCTGAATGAGAAATTTATTTAGATAATACTTCTGTCAATAATGTATTCAAGTTTTCCTCATAATATTCATTGAATATAAATTCTATCTGATTAAAACACAATAAGATATTATTGTTCATTTTATATCATGTGATTATAACGCAATAATTATATATAAATCTATGTGATTACCAATTCGTTCTATAAAAAGCCATATTTGATATATGTGTGAATGTACACAACGCTTAAACGCTAACTTGTTAGTATTCCCATACGACACTAACATTGGTATGGACCAACTTCATAATGTAATTTGATGATTCATATCATTAATTTTTAGGTTCTAATAGTGATTCTAGATATGCCAAAAATCACTTGTATGGAAAATAACTTCTCTATTTAATCACTTTAGGTGGTTTTAAGTGATTTTATGGAGAAGCAGATGAGAGGTGCTTCTCCCCATAATCACTTAAAATCACTTAAAGTGATTATACAGAAAAGCATGTGGGAGATACTTCTCCCCAAAAGTGATTCTGGCCTATCTAGAATCACTCCCAAATGAGCCCTTAGAAATTGTTTGGCCGCTTGATTATTATCGTGAATATTTCATTACTTTTCAAAATTATTTGTTTGTTTATTTATTAAATGACAGTTAGATGACAAAACACTTTTAAATTTGAGTGAACTTTTGCATCAATGATCTTTGGGTTAATTTCAATTTGGTAGCCTGGAGTTTACCTTGTTTGTCCCTACGTTTTCAATTTTAACATTGAAGTACCTTCAATGATCTTTCAATGAGACCTAAGGAATGATCGGTTTATTAACATACTAAATGATTAGTGCTTAACCACTCCTATATATACAATAATTTTCATATCTTTTTTTTTTCAAGTCATATTCATTGATCATCCTTTCAAAAAAAATAGGTAGGCAAATCATAAATCATTAACACATGTCGTTTGTGATAAAATAAATGGACTTACAAGTGTCCCTTAAATAAGTGTTTTTTAGGTAAATAAGCTTATTTGAGGAATCTCTCGACTGAAGCTTCTTCTATATATATAAGAAATTAAAAATTAATATTTTTTTCTCTTTTGAAAGCTAATATATATATATAATATTTTTGTAGTTTTGTGTATAGTTGAAGGGTAAAACATTGCATTTGGTCCTTTAATATAGGGATCGTCAATGGGCTTGGTTGGGCTAGCTCGGCCCAAACCCAATGAGCTTGGGCTAGGCTAGGCCGGGCTTTATTAGACTAAAGGAAATATACGGGTCGGGCTGAGTTGGGCTTTTATTACAAAATCAAAGCCTAAGTTCGCCCCATGGGCTAGGCTTTTATGAGCCTTGTCGGATCGGACCAAGTGGGCCAAAATAGACCGGGCCAAATTGGGTTAACAATATAAATAAGTAAACAGTTTTTTTTGTCGAAAATAAATAAAGAATAGGATTTGATTTGATAAGGCCCAATTTCTTATACAACTTACAAAAATAAAAATTAAAGTCTCCCAAATTAAAAAGATTACGTTATTACATAACAATTCAACTTCGAATTGTCTCAGATTTTCTGTCAACCACAACCTCAACAAAAAGATTATATTGTTACATAACAATTCAACTTCCAATTGTCTCATTTTCAGATTCATTGTCAACCTCTCCATTAGATGTCATCCAATCTGGTCCTTGAGGCTCTACTGTTCATTAATTCTTCCGCGCATTGCTCATCTTGTGCTGCATCTTGCATCCTTGTTGCGGTGGAGAGAGAGAGAGAGAGAGAGAGAGAGAGAGAGAGAGAATAAAGAGTAAGAGTGAGGCATTGGAGAAGTTGATCGGCACATCCATCCAACATACAAAAAAAATTAAAATTAATGATTGAGATCACAGACTAACAGTGCAAATCCAAAAGCTTGGTTGGAAGTGAGTTTTTGTTGAGAACTAGAGCAATCCAACTACAATAACAACTTTAGAAGACCAAATCCAACAAAAAAACTTCAAAATCAAAGATCACAGACGAAGAACAAAGCTCAGACAGTAGCTGATGCGGCACAATATCACTTCCAAAATGACGATGCATATTGGAACTAAACCAAAATTGAAGAAATCGCAGTCCAACCTACATCTTAGACAAAAAATGGTTTAATATTAGTAGTCGGAATGAGGGTATATAATTTTCTAACCTATATTTCCCGAGCAACATAAGCCAAATCAGACTATTATCTTCTTAGAATTTATATCAATTAGAGATGTACATGAGATATACAAGTAAGAAATGCTCTTCTTCGTTGTCTTTTAAATAGGTATGAAAATTTTAGACACGAACCAATAAACGACTCAAAACACGACAAAAAATTAGAGTGTTAACCGTACAATTAAAAATCTAGGTATAATTGTCAATGAGAATAACCCAATAAAAAAAGCCTTAATTTGCACACTAGTGCTCTCAAGTAGGGGTGTGTGCGGTTTGGTTTTCGCCTCAAATTGGAACCAAAACCGGTATTATTTACCAGGCTTGGTTTGGTCCGATTTTAGTAAAAAAATTTATGAAACCAGTCAGTTCAGGTTGAATTGATTCTTATTCGGTTCAATTTTAAATCGGATTATTATTATTATTTTTTCAAATTATTTTTTTTAATACAAATTTCAATTGAAAATTTATTTTTTGAGTTTGAAAATTAACAAATTATCCAATTTCATACAAAAAGAAATATTAAACCTAGAAAAGAGAGATGTTTTGAAGTTGAGTTTAGATAAATATTAGGTATGAGATTAAAAATATAACATTGAATATAAATAAATATTAAAATTATATATATTTTAATTTGGCCAGTCCAATTCAACCCGATTTAGTTTTGTTGGGTATAGAACCGAAACGGGAACCAATTAGAATTAGTTCGATTCAGTTTTTTGAATTGAATTTGACTTTTTGGTCAATATGATTTTTTTTAGTCCGGTTTAATTTGCTTGATCGGTTCTTCGATTTCAATGCCCACCCCTACGTCTCAAGTTCGAACCCATTCCATTCATGTGGTTTAGACTATGCTTTTACTTAAAAAAAACAACATCCGTTTAAAATCCAGGTCAATCCGGGTCAAATTCGCCTCCCTCTCAGTGTCACTCTCTTCCCTGATCGCAGACCGCCATCGCCCCAAATCCCTAATTTTGATTTCCTCAGCCCCAAATCTCTCGTTTCCTCTCTCTCTCTCTCTCTCTCTCTCTCTCTCTCTCAAACTCTTTGTCTTTATCGTGCGCTGATATCTTCTCTCCACTCTCGACTTTATAGGAGCTCTCTCGGCTGAGCACTACCCATCAGGTGCTCTTTCCCTTGTCCCCTTTTCCTTCTTCTATTTTTTTTTAAATGTTGTACGGATATCATGCGATTTTCTCCTCTCAATTGTTCTCATTCTGCTGCTGCTTGTGTCTTCTTATTGATTGATTTATTTGTTTTTCTCCGTGATTTTCACGAGTTCATTTTGTGTTGAATTTGTGGTGTTGGTTTCATTTATCCTTTGTGTATTAACTTCCATCCGCAATTTGCTTGTTCTGTTTTTGTTTCTGTTTAAATTTGATTTAGATGCGGTTGAAAATTGAGAATTTGACTCCTACGTGAATTTGGATGACCATCTCATATGAGAACTCATGTGTTTCTGGTATCAAAGATTGTGTCTTTGAAGTCTTTGAAAGAAACCATCGCTATGATGGTAATTCTTTGACCTTCCATTTGCTGACATTCCTTCATTGTTTGTGTAATTAAAGGAATGATTCTGCTTGTTCTATAATAGTAAAGAACATAGTAATAAATTCTGCTTGTTGCTATTATATAATTAATCAAATTTGATTGTATGTTTTTAATTTCTTTCTAATGTAAAATTATTATGTTTCATATAGATGGATCCTTTTGATAGTGCCGAAGGTGGAGGTACAGAATCTGCAAATAATGTGCAAGAATCTGCTTCTTCTAACCCTATAGAACCTGTAACGCAGTTTGGTAAGAGGTGTAGAAATTAGCGCTTGAAATTAAATATATATATATATATTTTTTGTAATTTTGATTTTGGCTTGGTTCAGCTAGGGTTTAGATGAGTCCACCTGCTTTGGTGAAGATGGAAGATACTAACCCTGAAGTTTTAGCTTCCAAGAATTCAAATTCCGAAAGCAGAGATTCAGACCCCATCCAAGCTCGATTTAATGATTTGTGCAAGGTTGCCACTTTCCCCCCATTTTTACTGTAATTGAATGTATCCTTCTGTTGTTTCTTATTGTAAATGTCATTTTATTTGTAACATTTGGTTTATAAACTGTACTTTTGTTTACTTTTAGAATTTCTTTCTTTATTTCCATAGTCATTTCTTGATTTGTGTTCCTGTGAATATATATGGCTTCTAATTTCAGAATGGATTGTCGTTGGATGAGAATGCTTACACGCAAGCTATGAAGCTGTTCAAAGAAACCAAACATCTATTAATTTCAAATGCATCGGCTATTGGAAACAGAACAGTATGTGTTTTTATCAATTTTCCATTGTATAGTCAATAATAATGTTATTTTAAAATAAGGTCTGAGGTGATATCTTTTAGGATCTTTTTGCTGGGACAGTTGCTTGAATCTGAATTTTTTGTAACTTAAATGCATTTTTCTGTACAGCCTGAAGAAGCAGAACAGTTCTGGTTTGCCTTTGTTTTGTACTCTGTGAAAACTTTGAGTGAGAATAATTCACAGATGAGCTCTGACGATAATGGATTTTCTCTCTTCCAAATTTTGAGAGCTGCGAAGCGGAAGTATGTTGTTTGCCCATCTGTTTTTTAAAAATAATTTTTAATTTTTTTTAAATAAATTTTTTACTTAGCTTACACTCGTAAATTCTTGTTATCTTATATTTTTCTGGTGTTTTACAGCATTGTAGATTTTTTCAAGGAGCTTCCTCAGTTTGTTGTTAAGGCCGGTCCAGTTTTGAGTAATCTTTATGGCATAGATTGGGAAAACAAACTTGAGGTATTGACTTGTCAGAGAGTTAGTTTATGCCTGAAAAGGACTCTGTATTTATGTCTTTTGAGTTTCTGTTTTCTTGAAGTTACTTTACTCCTTGCTCATGAGTTTGAGTTCTTAATTTATTAGGCAAAAGAGTTGCAGGCAAATTTTGAGTACTTGAGCCTGTTATGCAAGTGAGTGTCCTTTCTTCTGCACCATTGTTCCTTATGTATTATTATGTCTGATCGTTCAAGAATTTTCTCTCTTAAAATTTTGCATTATCTTGTGTAAGATCTCTATACTTAGGATGAGACCTTGATGAAACTAAAATAGCAGTATTGCATGTGTGGTGATTTCAGATATGAAAAGTGATGGTAGTGGCTTGACGTGTCAACATTTTTATTAGGCTGTAATGGAAATTTGTTGCAAGACTGAAATTGATTAGAATTAATGTTGATTACAAAAGGAATAAGAAAAGAAATCTGTAATGCAGCTTCTTTGATATCTTCATTTAATTATTTCAGGTTGACTAATTTGCCCCAGAACTAAGATGTTGATCTCATCCTTGTTATGTGCCAAAAACTTTTTTACAAAGTGTGCAGTGTTAAAAACAACCTGGTTTTTTATGTTATGTTATGAAATACTACGCCTCCAGTTTAGTGCTGAGTTTTATAAATTAATTCATGCTACCATCAAGTGGTTGTCACTGAATGCTATAGTACACAAAATTAATTTGAATGCTGAAGATTGAACTTGATGCTAGGCTGGCTGCTTTAGTGGTTTATTAAGCTTCATTCTTGATTTCTAGAGAACACATTGAGTTGTGAGTGGTATGGACTTCTTATACTTTAGAACTTAGTAGCTGAGTATGGTATTGATGTCTATTACGATTTTGTTACTCTGTAACATGCTACATATCTTTAGAAATCTGGGTTACATTAAACTTACTGTCTACCCTTCGATCTATTTCCTGTCATTTGGGTTCATTGAAAGAAAGAAGAATTAAAAAATAGGAAATGAATGTATGCTAGAGTAGTGCTTTTGGTTAATCTTTTGGATAGTTGACTACATGGTCGAAATTTGTTGTACATCATGCAACATCCCAGTTGGTAAATGTATAGTGTAAACCCATGGAGGACCCCCTTTTTATCTTGTGTCTATTCAATTGTAGTTTCATGAACTTTTAATGGATATGCTAAAATCACTAAGCACCTACAGAGGTGTGTTTACCTGCTTACCCATCTAAATCTTGCAAGGGCATAGTATCTCTTTGCAGTCTGTGGCAATCCATTTTTTTGCATGCTTCGCACTAATATTTAGGAGAAAATTAACATTATATGGATGAAAACTTACCATTAGTTTGATTTCCATTTAATTCAGACTAGATTACTAATTGCATTGAGATGATCCAAGGGACATATGCAGCATAACTTCATTCTTATTTGTTGCGAACTATTTTTGGTGCTACCTCATTTTAGGCGGAGGTCATGTTGGATGTTTCATTGTATGCATAATAAATATGCTTCATTGTACTTTGTCTACGAATTTGCTTTCACATATATGAAGGTTTAAAGCTAATAGAGTCATATCATAAAAATTCAATGCTTCAAGGTACTACAAACGTGTATACCGAGAGGTCTTCTTGACAAGTGATGCAAAATCCGATAAGCAGTCAGCTGTTGCCAGAGGAACTGGTTATGTGTCGGAGTATCATCGTTTTGGATGGTTGCTGTTTTTGGCCCTTCGTGTACATGTATTCAGCCGATTTAAAGACCTGTTGACTTGTGCAAATGGCTTGGTTGCCATATTGGTCAGTTGCATTTCTGTATTACTTCTATTAGTTGCTGATATTAGGATGGCAGTCAGTTACTTGAAATGTGAAACATAATATCAATTTCCATTCTACAATAAACAAAAAATAGGTTGCCTCAAGAAGTGTGAGAACATTACATTACATTATATATGTACACACACACACACACACATATATATACGTATCAACCCACATACATATATTCTTTTTGGCTTTATATATGAACATGTATTTTTTCTTACTGCTTGGTTTTCCTTTTTACAGGCAATTTTAATTATTCATGTTCCTGTTTGCTTCAGAAACTTCAACATCCATGATTCAACACACTTTGGTAATATTTCACTTGGCTTATTAGACTTTGTATTATATGATTTCCTTTTCAAGGAAGGATGTTCAATTTTTGAAACTTGCTTCGTCTTTTGTTCATTTCCCCCATACTTTTTCCCTCTATTGTTTTGGGGTGGGTTTACATTTTGGCATTCTTCATCGGAGCTGATTTGGTTAGTGTCCAATTCAGTTAAGAAAGGCAGCAAAGGCATGGACCTGCTTGCGTCCCTTTGCAACATTTATGACACCTCAGAAGATGAGTTGAGAAAAACAATGGAAATGGCTAATGCTTTAATAGTGGATATTTTGAAGAAGAAGCCCTGTTCAGCGTCCGAGTGTAGAAATAAAAATCTAGAGAATATGGATCCAGGTTTCTTTGATAATTTTCTCCTGTGTACAGTGATTGATACAAATCTCTTGTTCCTTTGTCATTTATCAATGATTCTGAGATCTGATCCTGTTTAATGCAGATGGTTTGACCTATTTTGAAGGTCTTATGGAGGAACCATCATTGTCATCCAGTTTAGATATTCTAGAAAAGGATTACGATGATGCAATTCGGAGTAAGGGTGAACTTGATGAGAGAGTCTTCATCAACGAAGAAGATAGCTTACTTGGTTCTGGTAGCTTTTCTGGAGGATCCATGAATTTATCCGGTGTGAAGGTATGCTTTTAATAAATAGCACCATTGAGGTCCATACGTGTGGTATTGTCAATGTTCTTCTTTGTTTCTTCCATTGGTTCCATTTTGTGTAGAGGGAGTTTTTTGATGGTTTTATATATTCTGTTATGTTAGAGGAAATTTGATTCTATAGCCTCCCCAACAAAGCCAATTGCAAGTCCACTCTCTCCCCATCACACTCTTGCATCTCATCTTAACGGTGGTGCTAATTCAAAGATGGTAGCCACACCAGTGAGCACTGCAATGACAACTGCAAAGTGGCTTCGGACCTTTATTTCTCCACTTCCGTCGAAACCCTCAGCCAAGCTGGAGGGGTTCCTGGCATTGTGTGATAGGGATGTTACCAATGATGTGGTACGCAGGGCACAAGTCATATTGGAGGTTATATTTCCAAGTAGTGCCTTGGGAGAACGATTTGTAACTGGTAGCCTGCAAAGTGCTGACCTCATGGACAACATCTGGGCAGAACAACGAAGATTGGAAGCACTCAAACTTTATTTTAGAGTTTTGGAGGCAATGTGTAGGGCAGAGGCTCAAATACTGCATGCTACTAATTTGACCTCTTTATTAACCAATGAGAGGTTCCATAGATGCATGCTAGCCTGCTCTGCTGAGTTAGTCCTGGCAACACATAAGACTGTCACAATGTTGTTTCCAGCAGTATTGGAGAGGACAGGTATTACAGCTTTTGATCTTAGCAAGGTGATAGAGAGCTTCATTAGACATGAGGAATCTCTTCCAAGAGAATTAAGACGACACTTGAATTCATTGGAAGAACGACTTTTGGAGAGCATGGTATGGGAAAAGGGTTCCTCGATGTATAATTCTTTGACTGTTGCAAGACCTGCCCTCTCAGCAGAAATAAATCGTCTTGAGTTATTAGCAGAACCCATGCCATCTTTGGATGCAATCGCCATGCGTATTAACTTCTCTTGTGGAGGGTTGCCTCCAGCACCTTCTTTACAGAAGCATGAGAATTCCCCAGGTATTTACTTTATATGTATGTATATGTATAAACATCTTAACTCTGAAGTTGTAATGCAGTCCCTCAATTTTATGTGGGATGTCTAAGTCCATGGACATTGGAAATGGATTTCTATCCTCTTAGTGGCAGATGATATAGTAATGTGCTGAAGGGGTGAGTTCGTCTTTTTATTGTTAATTTTCAGGTCAGAATGGAGATATCAGATCTCCAAAGATGGAGCAGAATTCCTTTACATCTCCTGTGAAAGATCGTTTTCTGGCCTTAAGTAACCTTAAGTCAAATCTGACAGCCCCTCCTTTACAGTCTGCATTTGCCAGGTATCAGTCTCCAGTCCCAGGAACTAATAAATTTAATTTCTCTGTAGTAACTGACTGTTGAAAAATGTAAAGTCCCACATTGGGAAACTTGACAAGATAAAAGACAATATATAAGTGAATGGTTCCTCTACTAATGACACCGGGAACTTTTGTGTTAAAACCCCACACTTGCATGTGCTTTGCATGTGGTTAAGTTGGTGACAATATCGGTCGTGGACCAGTTGGTAGTGGGCCACTGGTCCATCTCTCTTAAATCTTGACACTTACTGCTTTGCTTTTTTCCTTGTTGGTATTATACTTCTGAAATTCCAATGTGCAGTCCAACACGGCCAAATCCGGGAGGTGGAGAGGAAACATGTGCAGAAACTGGAATTAGTATTTTCTTTAGCAAGGTGCGAGGGAGTTTCCAAGAAAATAGTTTTCTCTTTATTTTTCCGGTAAATAATCAGAGGATCTGCCTGAATGAAGAGGACGTGTGTTGTAGATATTAGTTCATACCAATGAAGATCTGTTTGTTTGGCATGTTTAGCCACTTGACCTCATAATTCTGCTTTATTAGGATTTATCCTCTGCTTTATACATAGTGCATTTCTTGTATTTAGATAATCAAGCTGGCGGCTGTCAGAATCAATGGTATGGTTGAAAGGATGCAACTGTCTCAGCAGATCAGAGAGAATGTTTATCGTCTCTTTCAACAAATCCTTGTTCAACGGACATCTCTCTTTTTTAACCGCCACATCGACCAGATTATCCTTTGTTGTTTTTATGGAGTTGCAAAGGTGTGATATTACTTCTGACAGTTTTACGGGATGCTGTTAAATAATTATCTTCTTTTCTTACTCATCCACTGTTTTCTGGTTGCAGATTTCTCAGCTTAATTTAACATTTAGGGAAATCTTATGCAACTATACAAAGCAACCACAATATAAACCGCAAGTTTTTCGAAGTGTGTTTGTTAATTGGCCTTCTGCACGCCACAATGGGGTATCATGCCTAAACTTTACTGTTTGTGATGCAGGACGCATAGGACCTAAATTTATTAGTTTCCTAATGTATTTGTTAGTTTCCTAGATTCTCTAGTTTTCCAAATTCTAGTAGGATTTCTACTTTTCCAGATTTCCAGATTTCTAGTTTTAAGTTTCCTATTTTATTTGGGTTATGATTTCTGTTTAAGCAAGGGATTTTTATCCTATTATGTCTTGGTTTTAGTTTGCAATAAATACTCCCATGTAGTTCTTTAAAATTCAGATTTGGATATTGAGTAAACCTTCTCTTAAAACTATGTGATTTCTGTCCTTCCTTCTTGGTTCTCTGATTTCGGTCCTTTCTTTCGTCCCTTCGATCTATATTTTCGCCTCCTCGATCTCTTATATTCTTCTATGTTCTATTGTTTGAGTGCTTAACCTAATACCTACGGGCTGTACTACATCCATTGGTATTAGAGCCTAGTTTCCTAATGTATAGGACCTAAATTTATTAGGAAACTACATCAGTTTGTTAGTTTTCTGGATAGATCCCAACCCTTCTCATGTTTTGGAAACAGAGGCCAGCACAGGAACACATTGAAATCATACCATTTTACAATGAAATATTCATTCCTTCTGTGAAATCTCTGCTAGTCGAGGTTGGACCAGGTCCAACAACTACAAGAGCTAGTGTAGTTCCTGAAGCAAACAATGACAATGATGGTATGCGTTTGCTAAAACTTACATGTAACTGCACAATTTATTTCCTGTTTTTTTTGGAATATTCTTCTCCATCATTTCCTAATAAGCTCAATTTTTTTAACTGGCCAATTAGCTCAATGTCCTGGATCACCTAAAGTATCCAGTTTTCCAAGCCTCCCTGATATGTCTCCAAAGAAAGTATCTGCAGCACACAATGTTTATGTCTCTCCATTGCGATCATTTAAGGTACTTGTTTAGTTTTTTAGCTTTTTTGCCTTTATTTTATTATTTTGTTTACTTTTTTTTACAACATGTTGATTCTCATATATGAATTGCCTCTTAGAATTGCAGAAGCCATTCTTAACGCAAAGTTGTGGTTATATATTTACTATGTGTTAATCACCAACTTATTTAACATAACTAATTTTATATTACTTTAATCTTGAATCTCTCAGCAGTCTTTGATGGGTCAATGTTATGTTTTTTATTTTTTATTTTTTGTAGTGTTGAACATTTGATGCATTGGCTTCATATTCCTTTTCTTTTATTTAACTTCGAAGCCCATTGGCCTAATACAATCCCATGCAATACATATCCCTGATATACCATTGTTTTTGGCTGATAGCTTTTTGCTTATTTAAGAGGATTTTGCTGTATGTTGCATGCCTAAATTCTTACTGTGATCCTACTTTACGAGTGTCTAGAGTGGGCTGGCTTAGGTATTAGGACTCTCTCAATTTGGTGGAGACCAAGGTTTCTTTCTCTTTTTCCACCTTCAACTTCTAGTTTGTAGGATTAAGTACCAAACATGCATTAACTTGGATAATGCAATATGCAGTATGATTTAAGTATGCTAGTGCGATCATATCAATGTTTTGTTAATTCCATCTTAGTCAGTATAGTTCAATTTGTATACAAAATTGATCTCATTAGAGTTGAAATATCTGATAGAATATATAGAATAATATCAAGATATGTCAAACTATATCTGTATGAACTGAATGGTTACTTGATCTTGCTATGGGCTTTTAGTGAAGCTCAGTGATGTATCAGCCAATCGTTTAACTCATGCAAATTTGTGAGGTTAAAAGAAAAAACATCACATGTATCCTTTGGCGATACTGTACTCGAAGAAACTTCATGCCTGTGCATCAAATTTTGAACTTTCTGCAGATGGATGCTTTGATCTCGCATAGCTCAAAAAGCTATTATGCTTGTGTTGGGGAGTGTACCGTTGCGTATCAGAGCCCTTCGAAAGATCTCACTGCCATCAACAACCGCTTGAATGGGTATTCTATTACTTCAAACGAAGGTAAATTTTTTTGCCAAATTAATGATTTCCTCTGATGCATCATTCTGTTTTTCAGTATGCGAAAGCTCAGAGGCACTCTCAACTTTGACAATGTTGACGTAGGCTTGGTCAGTGATTCTATGGTGGTCAACAGCCTCTACCTTCAGAATCAAAATGGAAGTTGTGCATCCTCATCAGGCGCACCAGTGAAAACTGAGCAACAGGACTCATAATTCAACTCAATGGCTGTGTGTATAGTTATAGTTTTCCAGTTTGTAAATCTAGTATTTTGATTCTTCATAGTTCTGTACATTTCTGTTTATGACACGAAGTGCTGGTGCTGAATGGGCGGGTTACCTAGAATGGCCACCAAAAAGCCCCGTTTCCCATTTGCTCACGTATGTTAGGTAGGACCTTTTTCCTCGACTTTCTAGGGTTCAACTAATTATATCGAGATTCTTCTTCTGTAGGTGTATCTTTCCACCTGAGTTGTTAATGTTAGTTCCAATTTACACGTATTAAGTGTTCAACTAGCAATTGGTTGAAAAATGACCAATTCAAAGCCTCACCTGCCAATTGCAATTCACAATATATGACTCGTCCAAATGAAATTTTATTGTGAGTTACATTGTCTCCTAGCTATTAAGCATTGTCATTAACTGAAATGATGGTATCATTGTAATCACCCCATTTCAATGAGGTATAGATCCATAACTTGTAATATTTAATATCCGGTTTGAAGCTGTAATGTAAATGTTTATTATATCTAAAAGAAGTGAAAATCTTAGCTTGAAAAGCGAAATTAGGGGAATCTCATACAATAAAACTTGGGGGAAAAAAAAACCTAGTTATGGAACTTGAAAAGAGAAATATTAATAAATAAATTAAGGATATTTAGATGTTGCTAATTAAATTCACTAATGAACTTCTCTTCTGAATTAGGTGTATATAGGCATAATTTCCCCCATATAAATACTCCTATCAGCAAACTCACACACCGGTTATAACTATGCCCTTGTATAACTTAATTGAGGAACAAGGGTGAGGGAACCGATACCAGTGCTCTAACTGTTCAGTGTTGCCCTAAATCTATTATCTAGTAACTGTTAGCTTTTGTGTAATTTGAGTGAAGTCAAAGCATGAACCATACGTCGAACAGATGGGTTCAGCCAAGTTGTTTAGAGAGGATGTGCTTCCCATTCTACACCCGAGTTCGAATCCCTTTTTCTGAAATTTAGATTATATTAAAATAAAATATCGTTTGTATTAAAAAAAAATATATATGAACCAAAAGTCCTTTAATTTGGGAATCATGGTGTAATGGATTAGAACCCACATTGGCGTAGTTGATCAACCACAAGAAGTATAATTTTCCGAAGTGTCGAGATAAGTTTTTAGATTGAATAGTATGAAGCACGTCCCTCAAGTGACACAAGAAAGAAATTTTTTTTTTTTTTTT
>NW_018922427.1:0-36897 GCF_002207925.1 Prunus avium
CCACTGGAACAGAATGTGTGGCCATAGAAACAAAGAAGAGAGGTGGTGGGAAAATTAGCCAAAAGCAACCTGTACATAGGAAGTCCATTGACACATTTGGGCAGAGAACTTCACAGTACAGAGGTGTCACAAGGTTCAACTTAAACCATCTCTTAATCCCATTTCTTCACTCTTGTTATGTTGATAGAAATTGTTTGTATTTCCATTTTTCATTACATTAACTCTGTATTCCTTCTCTGACTGTTATCCAAGTAACCCTTTTTCTCCAATTTGTTTCCACCAGACATAGATGGACTGGTAGATATGAGGCCCATCTTTGGGACAACAGTTGCAAGAAGGAAGGGCAAACCAGAAAAGGAAGGCAAGGTTGGTCAAAAAAAACAGTACCAGTCTTAGTAAATGTTTGGAAGTTTTTATGTTTTGCTGAAATTTTTGGTCCCTACCTGTTGGTGATATCTGACTTGTGCTATTAATTCTTACCTGTCATGTTTATGCTCCCGTTGGATGCCATTCAAATCAAATAATGCAGTTTATTTGGGTATGTCTTTTTCTCTGTAACAATAATGAGGAATTTTTTGTTTTAATCACTGGTTTGTTATTGATTTGCATTAATCATTTTCTCATTTGAACCACAGGAGGCTATGATATGGAAGAGAAAGCTGCAAGAGCTTATGATCTTGCCGCCCTTAAGTACTGGGGTTCTGCAACCCATATAAACTTTCCAGTAGGGTTCTCTACTCTTGGCAGTTTTTTTAGGTTTTTGAAAAAGGTTTTTTTAGTTCTTTTTCAAAGCTATTTTTAGTATCTGAAATTTCATCCTCTTGGTATTTTGGCAGTTGGAAAATTACACTGCACAACTTGAAGAGATGAAGAATATGAGCCGGCAGGAATATGTAGCGCATCTGAGAAGGTACATGTTCTTTATTTGTTATTTTCAGACTGTTTCTAATGCTTCTGAATTTTAAGAAGATTATTCATGAGTTTCTTTGATTTTCAGGAAAAGCAGTGGATTTTCAAGGGGGGCTTCAATGTACCGAGGAGTAACAAGGTTTGTCGATTTTTCCTTTGCCTTAAACACAAATTTAAGGTTCAAAATTCAAATGGTTACTTTATACTAATTTTAGATTTGTTTTCTCATCTTGGTTTTCTGCAGACATCACCAGCATGGGAGATGGCAAGCTAGGATTGGCAGGGTAGCAGGAAACAAAGACCTGTATCTTGGGACTTTTGGTAAATTCATGCATTGTTTGAACTCTCTTTATTCTTCATATGCATTATTTCCCATAGTTTAGGTCATTTTCTAAATTTCGTGAGGCTCTTACTGTAAGCACTTTTTCAAAGGACTCATTTTTTGTCACTCTGTTCTCACACTTTTTTAAGGCTGGTGGTGTCTGCTTTGGCACTGTAAGAAGGAACTTTTTTTAAGGCTGTGTTCTCTCAGAGAAGATAAAGAGGAAGAGAAGGCTATATTTTTTTTGTGAAGTTTAATTTTTTCATGCAAAGCTTTATAATTAATGTGAGTTTTGCACAACTTCTCACTTGAATTGAATTTCAGGTACCCAAGAGGAAGCTGCAGAAGCTTATGATATAGCTGCAATCAAGTTCCGCGGCGTAAATGCGGTCACCAACTTTGACATTACCAGATATGATGTTGAAAAAATCATGGCCAGCAATACCTTGCTTGCTGGAGAGTTTGCTAGGCGTACCAAAGAGATAGAACCTAACATAGAGGCCAATGCCATCGAATATAACCCATCAGCACAGAACAATGGGGAAGCCAACCAACCCGAAATCAACAATGGGAATGGTCTGGACTGGAAGATGGCCTTGTACCAATCTGCACAGGAACAACCAACTAGCTGTGTTCAAGCAGTTGATCAGAAATCGATTGGTTCATTGAACTATAGGCATCCCTCTTTCTCAATGGCATTGCAGGACCTTATTGGTGTTGAATCAGTGAACTCAAATCAGCCATTGATGGATGAGTCTGCTAAGGTTGGGGCACATTTCTCAAATCCATCCTCATTGGTGACCAGTTTGAGCAGCTCCAGAGAAGCTAGCCCTGACAAATCTGGCCCCAACATGCTCTTTGCAAAGCCACCATTAGCATCAAAGTTCATCTGCCCTACTTCTGCAGCAGCTGCTGCTGTTAGCTCTTGGTTCCCAACAGCCCAGCTGAGGCCTGCTGCTATCTCCATGTCTCACTTGCCTCTTTTTGCTGCTTGGAATGACACCTAGACAATTGGATGTGTTTTGTTGAAATGTATTAAAGTTTTTGCATGGACGAGAAAAAAGAGAGGAAGAAATTAATGATGTTAGGGGGGTAGAAAAAGGTGATGGTGATTATGTTATCTGAAGATAATTAGTGGAGGAAATTCAGGGTTAATGAAAAAGACAAGGGTAGGCCATGGGAGGCCAGTTGTCTGTTTGTAACCAAAGTAAGTGTAAGAAACTTTTTCCAAAACCAAACCTTTTGGCTCATATGGGGGATAATGAGGATCTTGCAATATGGGGAGAAGGGGATTAAGGGCTGATTAATGATTTAAATTATGCTTAATGATGTGAGCAATATTATACAAGTGGCCCTTCCATAATTGAATTTGCTTTTAAACATTGATAGGTTCCTCCTCCAAAGTACAAAACCAGCTCATTGTTTTCCAATAATTCAAAAAGGGGTTATCTTGCTTTGACTCAACTATCTCATCTGTGTTCCTCAATCTGCATAACATCATCATTGCAATCCCTTCCTTTTTCTTATTTGAGCTTTTCCTGAAAGGCAGCAAACAAACATTCCCACTGCATTATTCAAGAAAAGGGGATGGGAAGAGATTCTTTGATATGGAGACTTTAGTTTGGCTTATTTTATGGTTTAATGGTCATAATTAGGTTCTACTTTGTCTCCTATTTCTTTTCGCAAAAGCAAAGTTAGGGCTAAAAATTTCTTTGGCTTTTGTAATTCCACTAATCCATAGAGATATTGGATCTAAAAGCTATTCCATGTCGTGGTGTGAAATGTTGATGTGGTTTAAAAAAAAAAAAAAAACTGACATGATTGAGATCATTCACCACACGTTTACGGTGCTTGGTTTCTTGCCATTCACGTGTGACATCAATTGCAATCTTGACCATTTTGGTGTTTATGTGATAAGAGGACAACGAGGAATTGGTGCCAGAAAAGCTGGAAGCTAAGCCAAATAAAGTTAGAATTAGTGCATTTTCCACATCTTTACTTGGAAGCACAAATTGCCAGCGATATTCTTAGGCATAACGAGTTGCATACGATAATGCGTCTATCTCTCATAATAACGTAACTAGTTGTACACAAGAATATGTAATGTATCTATTTAAGGTCAGTTGACTAGTTACGTAATGAGAGAGATAAACACATAATTATATACAACTGTAGTGTTAATGTTTGCACTCTTGAACTTTTTGAAATGCTGCTAATTATACAAAAAAGCAATCGGTGGAAATCCTTGGACGAATTAACAAAACATTGAAGAAAATAAAACGTACATGATTAGACATGAAAAGGAAGGCATTGCAAGAGGGAAACAACTGAGTCTGAGTTCTATTAAAAATAATAATTTTATAAAAAAAAACCAGAAAATGACTACTGAGTTCAATGGTCAAAAAGATTGAAAGCTTGTGTTGTGGAAAAAGATTGCAAAGCAAACAGGGCACTCGTTATTTTTAACAAAAAAGTAAGCATCAATCATCACAATTTTCTTCAACCTTGTTTGAGTTTAGTCAACAAATATGATTACCCGTTTGTTGTATACAGGTTGGATTAGGGGAAAACAAGTCAAGTAAGACAGTTAGAGAAAAATAAAGTAATTTTCTGTTCATCTAGCTGCGCACGAGCTGGATCCTTGCAGCTCATCATCATCATCATATATATATATATATAAAAGTTATAAATCAGTATATATTTTTTGTTTAAGGAAGTGTCACAATTTAAGAAATTGCACATGGAAATTTGAAGAGAGAAAGTACATGGTACGAAGATAATATTGAAGGTGAAACCATGTGAATGTGATCCAGTTAGGTAAATAAGGTTCAACAACGAAGATGTGTTCAGATGCAAACCATATATGTATATATAAATATAACAAAAACAGTTGGTTGAAATCTTGTCTGCCATGGGGCCAAGCCAATGGGTAAAAACTTCTACTGAGTCACAGAGGCTTCAAGGACTTTGTTGTCAACATACAGTGACAACAATATATCTAGCACAGTGTTCTAACATGAACGCTAAAAAATAAACAAAAAGAAGAAAACACGTACGCTGCACAAACCATATGGGAAATTTTATTGAATTTTGCAACCAACCCTTCCAAATTTTTTTTATAAAAAAAATTCGATGCAATTTTATCTTAATAAAATTGGAATTTGGGACATATAGATAGCATTGTTTTGATATCCCCAATTAATCATAAATTGTCACGTGAAAACGTTATCGTGTGTGACATGTTGTGATTGGCCGGATATAACAAAATAGTGTTATTCCCATTTCACACAAGTGTTTCGGTGGTGGCCTGAGAGAAAGATACCCAAAGCAGTTTTAGATATGGGCTATGTCATCCAAAACATGTAGGTACATGTATCTGTATGTATAAAGATAAAATTGTACATGTATCTGTATATATAAACAAGTAAATGGACCCATAGGTTTAGGGTTTGATATAAAACTCTGGTGTGTATATATACATAGTTGCAGCAGGTTACAGCTCACTGGATGGTGACCCATCTCTCAGGTGCTGTGATTGTCCAATAAGAGTGACAATATTGTGACTGAAAAAGAAGGACCCTGCCAAACGATTTTTGCTAATAATTGATTTGATGGGATAAAAATAGTCAATAGTTGATGCTCATTGCTCCCTCTCAAGGGCTCCTGTTTCTCCCAAGGAGACTTTGTGGTTTATTTCTTTTCTTTGCCCAACTTCACACAACACAAGGAACACTGAACTCTCTCCCTCCCCTGCTGCATGGCCTTGGTTTCTGGTTTTTGGTTCTTGGGTTTTTGGTTTGGACCACAATCTATCTATCTATCTAGTATTTTTCAACTTTCTAGTTGTTTGATTGTCAATTTGGGACCAGCCCAGAGAGTGTTCCCAGATCCCAACATCATGTGATCTTCATTAGCTTACAAGAGAGATGCCATGCCAACTTAGGACAGATCATAAAAGAAATAAAAGAAAAATTCAAATTTAAGAGAGTAGATGAACATGAAGCCTATTGATGTCCTTTATCTTCATGTTGGTCCACAGCTCATAGCCTCAGAGCTTTTGGAATTCCATACATTACTGAAACTTTCCCTCTTTAAGCTATCTGGTTATCAATGGCCTTAATGTATTTATGATTTTTAATGTTTGCCTCAACAAACAAACTTTAGAAACACTTGCACGAAACGGAAATATCACTATTTTTCTATTTTTAATTAATAACGACATACCACTTACAATAAATTTTCTACGTGACAGTCTGTTATTGATTAAGAATAACAAAACACTATCAATGTTTCATACAAGTTTTTCCACTACAAACAAACCCCCTACTATTGAACTATAGACTATATAGACAGGAGAGTCAAAATAGCTGGACCCCTGAGAGAGAAACAGATCAAATTGGAACAAAATCCAAGATAATACCTTACCAGTGTTCTTCAATTTGGTTCTGCATTTTCAAATTTTTTGCAGGGGTCCCATTGATTTCAGACACGTACGCTTCTCAGGTCCTGTAACATTAATGGTGGCATTCTAACCAACAACAAAAAGGAAAAGAAAAGAAAAATAAAAAACAGGGATGGTTGCATTGTCATTGTCACAGTATCACCACCATCACTTCCTTATGGTTTGTTGCTTGTTCAATTGTTTTATTCTCTGGTTTTATCTACTCAGTTTCTGAACCCTCCCTGAAACACTTTTTACTCACCAGCAAATAAAGCTTCCTGTTTTACTGATTTCTGCTGCAGATAACAGTAATTTTTTTTCATATTCTTTTATATATATATAATATTTTCAATGAAAGTTTAATGAATTCTAGATGCATGCGACAAGGAGGCTAAATTAGCTGACATTAACCCTCAACACCTTTTATTTGAGACCACATATATTGCTGTCTCTGTTGGGGTATAATTTTGAGGCCCATTAGACCCAAGAAAACCAAGGTCTAGACCTACTCTAATGGCTAAAAACCTTGAGAGCCGGCCCTCCTTCCTTTCTTCTTTTTTTCTGGGTCAGGCACCCAGTCCTAAGATTGGGCTAAACTAAATTACTTCAGCTCCCCAGCTCCAATTTTATGACCTGGGCCGATTTAGAAATAATTCCTAGAACCCTATAGATTGGGCTGTTATATGAAAGTAATGGCTTTGTTTCTGATGACTGTTAAACAACTGGCCCACAACTATGACCTAAAACGACGTAATTCTATACATAAACACAGTACAAGTACCGTAACACACAAGTAGAGAAGAAAAGAAGAGCTTGCCATACATACCGTAAAACACACCACCATACATACGTAAGGTGGTGTGTTTATATTCATGAAAATTTTATAAAAGCAAAGAAAAGGTTGGATTTGTATATGGAATCATAACATTTGGCAGCCGCCCGAACCTAACAAGAACCACTTCTGATGTACCTAAACCCTGACATGCTCAAGTGCTACAGGGGTTTTGAAAATTATTGAAATTGTGAAATTGGGTTTGTTGGGTTTTGAAAATGATTGAAATTGTGGAATTAGGTCCGTTGGGTTATAAAAAGTAGTGGAATTTTTGGAATTGGGTTTTTGAGGTTTTCTAAAATATTGAATTTATGAAATTGGAATTGTGTGATTTTGAAAAATGTTGAATATGTGGAATCGGGATTGCGTGGTTTTGAAGTTTTGAAGAATGTTGAATATGTGGCTGGTGGTGAGGTGAGGAGGGGAGGTCGGTTCGTGGTGTCGGGTGGGTGTTCTGGTTGTTGTTTGTTGGGCTTCTTTTTTTTCCTTTATTATTATTTTTTACTTAAAGAGTGTTAACTTAGAGTTAAGTGAGTGTCCAGTTGTCAACAATTAGCTAAGGGATAGAGAAGTCAATTTACAAATGAGTACATTTGTTTTAAAAGTTTTAAAGATAAAGTGAGTGAGGAAATAGGAGAGGTGGGTGGAAATAACAGCACTTTATGTGAAATTGCAAGAAAATCCCATAAAATTAGAAAACAAAAAGGAAACTCTATGACAGTCTTTAGGAAAGAACAGGATGAATCTCTCAGTAGAATTTTGGTTGTAGTTCAACCAAATGAAGCAATGGGGGCATCTTAGCACAAAATGTGCAGGTGAAGCCAGTAAAAAAGGTGATACATATATTCTATCTGTTTATCTGTCAAGAATTGTGATATTCCATAATTCACATGGGGAATATAAATTTAGAGAGATGAAAAGAGTCAAGACCAAGACCTATAGCTACAGAGCTCTCCTGATAGATAACAATCTGTACGTTACATTATGTTTTCATGGACTTCGTATATATTTTTTCCTTGACAGAAAAGACACTTAGTGCTTTTGAGAAGAATAAAATCTGCTGGCGGGTCTTAATTCAGTAACCTGCAGAAGCAGAAGCTGAGAGGTACCAGTTTTGCTCAGCTTAGCTTCTCAGTTCATCATTATGTTCAATGCATGAATCTTTGGCCATCAGGGTCGATGCAAGATTCATATGCCCCTTGATTTTATTTTTCCCAAAATCTTGAAATTGGGAAAAATATAAAGTAAAATAAACCCATCATTTCATTATCCTGCAGTTAGTTTAATTTGTCCCTCATTTGGTCTAATTTTAGTACTTCCATACACAAAAGATGTACCCCATTTTCAGTGAGGCACAATAGAAGCTTTTTTTCTTTCTCTGTTTTTTAAAATGATTGTAAAGACCAAGGCATGCATGCATCATAGCTAAATCAGGATGATGATTACTTCTCCTCTTGCGCATGCTTTGATAATTTTCATTGGAAGATATGGTGAGTTTTGAGAATTCTTAATTTGAATGTGATTTAATATCTCTAAACTCCATCATGGACTGAGTTTTACTAATCATGTGCTCTTTTTTTAATCTGTTCTTCATGAGTTGTAGCTGTACTGTGTTTATTCAAACTCCAACCACCCATTAAAATAATAATTACAAGGGTTACTCAACTATTGCAGATAGATAGAGGGGGAATCGAACTCAATATATCTTAGATACAGAGACAATGTTCTTAAGTACTTAAGCTACAAGTTCGTTGCATGCAATAAGTAGAGCTTTGAGCAACTAGAAAAAGGAGGGGTGGCAACTTTTTTGATTTGGTAAAGAAGGAAAAAGCTTCTTTAAAAGTATAAATCTTTCAAGCATGGGCTGGGGAAGTATGTTAAAGTAAAGATTAGAAGTTATTTAATTAAAGAGAATTTGGGTTTGATGGGGCTAATAAAAATCTTATAAGATTCGTCTCTCTTAGTCTTAGGTATCAACCCCATCATTGCTAATCAGGGTAGGACCACACATATATATCTTGGATTAAGATTAAGACCCACCTGAAGCTTCAATGCCATGGCCTGCACGCGTGATAAGACTCTCTCTTTTCTTCTCTAGTCTTTGTGGCTTATGCTTTATTATTAACTTAATTATATGTTAATTATCTAAAAAAAACTTAATTATGGTGGTTTGTTTACTTTACTTATTTATGAACAGTTTCTGCTACAGTTCACTGATGTTTAACACATGCAGCATTATTGGGATCTAACCTGCCCTCTTATACTCTGAAAGGACCACCACCAATGTAGCTGGGTCAATAATCCTACCTGAATTATTTTGGTTTATATTATAATCAATTCCATTTTCTTTTATAAGGAAAAATAAATGAATTCTTTGTGGGATTTTGGAGTTTGAAACATTTTTATGAGGAAGTTGGCTGAATTGAATCACATCTGTGGCTTTGTTTAACTGGAAGTAGAGCTGGCCAAACTAAATGAAAGCTTTATTTTTATTTTTATTTTTATTTTTTTTGTCAGAGGAAAACATTGATTAGATTAAAGAAGAAAGCTTTATTCAGATTATTGTAATGTATCATGTTCATGGTTTTGGATGCATTTTATCAATAAACTAAGTCAATTTTGAGCATAATTTATCACTTTCTACCAATCAAAACCTACTTTGATCACCCCAATTACTGTTTATCTTTTCAATTTCAATATGCAAACAAAATCCCTTTCAAACCTAGAAAATAAAAATAAAAATATTTGAAAGCCAAGATATTGATCTTGTTCTTCTCTAAAGAGGAAAAACACTTATGTAAAATGGAGATAATATTGTTTTGCTATTTCCGGCCAATTACGATATGTCACTTGTGATAATTTTTTCATGTGGCAGTCTGTCACGGCCAATCACTGTTATTCTCATTTCACAAAAAAATAAAAAATTGGTCTTGAGAGGTTTTTTTTCTAGCCTTACCACTTTGAAATGAGGTGAGGGGTATGATCCAGTGTGAGTCGTGAGTACCCGCATCGATCACTGATCAAGTTAGGTGTACCATCCCTATCATCGTATCTACCTATTTTTATTTGATTTGCAGTCCTTATTGTGGGTCCCTCATTCACTAAACAGAGATTAAAAACCCCACTTAAATTATTTACTAAACAATATTTAATGACCCATTTGTAGGATGTAGTGTGTCACACCAGATCACGACCGCATCGATCACTAATCAAGTTAGGTGTACCATCCCTATCATCGTATCTACCTATTTTTATTTGATTTGCAGTCCTTATTGTGGGTCCCTCATTCACTAAACAGAGATTAAAAACCCCACTTAAATTATTTACTAAACAATATTTAATGACCCATTTATAGGATGTAGTGTGTCACACCAGATCACGACCTCGTAGCAAATTAGCCGCTATTTTCGGAATAATTTTTGGTTTTTCCAGCAAGATCACAACCAGGCCTAGGAGGGTTGACCAGATAATTTGGTTTGACCAGGTTTGTTGGGTAATTGGCTGAGGGCAAAGCAAAACACACAATAATATACTACAGCTGGAAACCGTACCAGGACAAGGAGGTAAATTGATGATTAGATTCCATTATTCCTTATGTTCCTGAGGGTCAGAGGCTCAAACCCCTCCAAAGTAAAAAAGAAAAAGATTACAAGTAGTGCCAACTAATATTAAATTACTTGAAGGAAATTGAGGTACCAATCCCTGTTATGCAACCACAGCCTACACTCTCATTGTGGTCCCTTGATAGACATACACCTGTCAAGTGGGGCCCACCAAGTGAACAAGTGGAAGGCATCTTTGACAGGGGAAGACATATACTAAATCAGAAATCTAATGGTGCACAAGGAAGATTTTGTATGGGCCCCAGTGAATTACAGTGATGTGCAATGATGTAGATGGAGGATGATGGAGGTTAGGAGCATAATGAGCCTTCTCAAAAGAAATGAAAGGGGGTTAGTTGGCACTGAGAAAAATGAGTGTGTAACAGCAAAGAGAGGTCTGTTAGAATAGTTGGCAAATGTGTCAGTAAAAAAAAGTATGTCAAAGATGGAAGCAAGCAAAGCTTGGCCTTGAAGAGAAGAACCTCTTCAATTTTAAATGAAAGAAAATACAGGGGGAGCCATTATTATAATTGATAAATTGTAAAGAAAGAAAGTTCAAAGTAGAGAGAAGAGAAATTACAAAGAGTAAAGTGTGGAAGGGAAAGAGATTAGGTTCTGTAATAATTTTCCAACAAGAGCAGTTGGCAGTAGTTAGTCTGGTCTTTTAAAATCATACATGTCACCTGTTAACTTGAGCAGGTAAGCAAAGTCTCACTCTTTCTATGTCTCTTTCTAGCTCCATAGCTCTCTGCATTGTTTTTGATCTATAAAGGTTGGAACTTGATGCTTCCTTTGCTGTTTGTGAAAGTACCCAATTGGTGAATTGGGTTTTTCTTGTCGAATTTAACCAAGCATTTGATGCTTTTGAAGGTACAATCAAAAACCCAATTAAGGGGACTGCTAAAACCCTGTCCATTTCAGCTCTTGCACAATTCAAGTAGAATTTGATGCCTTTTGGTCTTTCTTGGGTACCCATCTGAGAATATCTCAAAAGGGGTTCTGTAACTTTCCTTTTTCTTGGTTCTGGGTCTTTTTTATTCAAAACTTCAGCTGGTTGTTATTTCCTTATTATTAGTAACTGGTAAACATATTTTTCTTTTTTTATTATAATCATTCATTGCTTGAAGCTTGGAGTGATTCTCCAATTTTGGTCATAGTTGAAGAGATTCAGAACCGCTTTCCATCAATCAGATTGATGTTTGATTGAGTTGAGGATATGAAATTTTAGTTCGCCCCTATACAAAAGAGGAAAAGGGAATCTGCTTTCTTTTTGTTACTCTGTTGAGCTGTTACTTAGCTAATGTCATTGTTTGTCCATGTCTACTTTATGCTCTGAAAGGTTCACTTTTCTTGTCTGGGGGGAGCATTTTCTTCTATTTTTTATTTTTTCTTTCTCTGCACTAGAGTAAGCTTGATCCTAGGGTTTTTGAAAGGAAGAGGAGAGTAGCTGGTACCATATAAGATTTTATGCCTGATGCACTGGATTTATCCTTTCACTTTGTGTCCATGGGATTCTGCAACGCGAGGCATCTGTTGTTACTTTAGCACCCTCTCAGGTCTATAAAGCTGCAAAGGTTACTTGTTCCTTGTCGAGTCTGCAAGATATCACCAGTCAATTTTGGTCAAAGCCACCCACTTTGCCTTTAGTTTCATAGATTTCTTGTGTTTCATTTTCTATTCATAGCCTGGTCTACGCCAACTGTTAAGTGGGGTGTTGTCATTTGAATAATATATAGGGGGACGCCATAAGCTTCTGAATTCAGAAATGGGTGGTCATGACAGTGAGGATGGGGGGTTTCAACATAGAAATGAGGGAAGTCTGAATTGCCCATCTTCAGGGATGAGCACAAATCCACTGCCTGAAAAGGTTTCACAAATGACAATGAGCTCAGTATCCATGTTTAAGCCTTCAAATGGAGCTGACCCTTTCTTTGGTTCTGGTTGGGATCCAATTGTTTCATTGAGTCAGAGTGATAATTTTGGAGGTTCTTCAGTCGTTTCTCACAGAGAATTTTCCAATCCTCCTTACCCCGTTGCGTTGGAAAATCCGGGAATGAGTAGCACCTCTCACCTTGTTCAATATCCATCTGATTCAAGCTATGTCGACATGGTGCCAAAGCTTCCATGTTTTGGAAGTGGGAGCTTCTCAGAAATGGTTGGTTCTTTTGGCCTATCTGAGTGTGCTCAGATTGGAAACCCTGGGTGTGCTGCAAACTATAACCCAAACAGGGAGGGGGGCACTGAGAGGACTTCAACAATTGGCGCCCAATCTCATGATGATCGCCAAATTTCGGAAGAGGGTGCTTTAGGATCTTCACCCAATGGAAAGAGAAGGAAACGAGTTCCTGAATCCAATTCTGCATTCAGTCCAAATAAGGTAAATTGAGCTATGTTCAGTTTGTATCAATTGGGACATTGATGATTCTGTTTCCCTTCAATACAGTGCCCTAGTGATCATAATTGCTTTGTTATCTGTACTAGAATGCTGAAGGGGAAATTAACAAGGATCTGTCTGGGGAGAGCTCTGATTATCTGAAAGAACAAGATGAGAAAAAAGCAAAAGTTGAAGACAACACGGCTGCAAATTTGCGTGGTAAGCAGATGGGCAAACAGGCTAAAGAAAGTTCTCAGAGCGGAGATCCAAAGGACAGTTACATTCATGTTAGAGCCAGAAGGGGTCAGGCTACAAATAGTCATAGCCTCGCCGAAAGGGTATGTTCTCATTACTATATATCTGTGTATCAAATTTCAAGAAAATCTCCTATTCTTTAGTTTATTGATGCAATAAAAGTTTCTGCTTGCAGGTTAGAAGAGAAAAGATTAGCGAGCGGATGAGATTGCTTCAAGAACTTGTTCCAGGATGCAATAAGGTATTCAGAATTTCAGAGTTGGTCAATGTGCTGAATGATCTCTTTATGTTATATAAAATACTGATCAATTAGATAACCAATCAATTTTCTAGATTACTGGGAAGGCTGTAATGCTTGATGAGATCATCAACTATGTGCAATCTCTGCAACAGCAAGTTGAGGTAAGATATTCTGCAATCTAATATTAGGAATTAGCTCCATGTTTTGTAAATTAAAATATATCTGCGTAGTCATACATATAGAGGTGCGCTGCAACTTCTGCTAGTTGAACAGAATTACAGCAGCTGAAGTTAGAGAACCATGTGCATAATTGTAAAATATTAGTAGCGTGGTTTTGTAGCACCTAAATGTTCTATGATTCAGTGAGGTTGTCTTTCTTTCATCTTTCAGTTTTTATCAATGAAACTCGCGACAGTCAATCCAGAACTCAACATCGATATAGAACGGATTCTATCCAAAGATGTGAGTTCACCCTAGTTACTAGTCGATAATTTTGTTATTTGTGTCAATACTATTGGGTAAATGTGTTAAACTTGGAGCTTGGTTTGCCTTTGTTTGTAGATTCTTAACTCACGAAGTGGCAGTGGAGCTATCTTTGGGTTTAGTCCTGGAATCAGCTCTTCTCACCCATACCCTCATGGTATGTTCCCAGGAAACTTGCCAAGTATGCCAAGTTCAGCTCCACAATTTCCTTCCTTGCCTCCGGTAATTTGAGAATCTTCAAATCATGCCATTATCATCCTTTCGATTGTCCAAAACATCTGTTGATTTAATAATGTGTGCGGTTTTTCAGACTGTGTTAGACAGTGAGCTCCAAGGTCTTTTCCATATGGGTTTTGATTCTAGTTCAGCTATTGACAATTTGGGACAAAATGGTAAGTAACACAACTTCATGCATGCAATCACTGGAAATTTATGTCTCACATTCTTCTAACCTTAACATGCTATCATGTTCAGCAGGCCGCTTGAAATCAGAGCTATAAGTTTGGAACAGATATTATGGTCTACTCCCTCGCAACGGATAATTCAAATTTTCAGTTAACTGTATTTGACTCACTTAGAGAAGAAGAAAAAACTGGAAAGAAAAAAAAAAGGAAACAAAAGAAGAATGTTTTTCAGTTGTATAGGCTCTCAGTTCCTAATTGTTTGTTCTTCGAATTTTTAGCAGAAGAAGATGACTTTGTTAAATTACAAAAAAAAAAAAAAAATTGTGTATAATCAGACAAGGAAGGCAAGACTTTGATTGGTGAAGATGATTGTTTGTACCTTTGTTATTGGTGTTTGTAGAATAGGACTATGCTTGAAGTTTTCTGAGGGTTTTTGGGGAAGAAACTGTGAAAGAAATGTTTTTATTTTCTTGTAGAGTGCATCATGATAAGAAAATAGATGTGGAGTAACAGATTGTTTGATATTCATGTAACTTCCTCATAAAAATCTCCATTTTATTGCAATAAATTATGAGTTATGTTTCTCCAAGTCGGTTTTAGTTGTTGATTTAATGCCCTTTCGAGGATGGAAAAGGCAAAAGGTACCCCACCAGCGAATTGAGACCAAAAACAAAACAAGAAGACAGTAGTTTCAATTTCATGGGGTCCAAAACTTTTACTTTTTCGCATCAAAAAGAAAAAAACTTTATCTATTTTGCTAGATATTTGTGAACTATCGGATGAAGCAAAGCAATCTTGGTAGATTCAAGTAAAACTTCCTTCTTCCAAGTTTTACATGCAAACCAAATATTCACACAAACCAGTAGAGCAAAAACAAGTCAGTTTCTTTTTCATACAAGTAAAGAGATTGATGCTTCTTCTGCAATAAGATGATATCAAAACCAGTTGACGAAGCAGCAAGCAAGCAACTCTATCTGTGCTCTCTCTCTTGTGGGTTGTGGGATTGCGATGCGATACAGCATGTAGATGATGCAGTTTCATGGTAAGAACCAGCACAACATCAATTAACACGTCAGGTCTGGTCATCATCTTATATCGTCCCAGTCTAAGGTTCATTATTATTGCAGCAGCCCATCACGTTTCTAGCTTCTAGCTTTTTACCAGAGAAAAAAAATTCTTCACACCTTGAAGAAACAGACAGCTCACTTGCCCATCTCTCTTGGTTGGTTTTGATCCTTTAACCGTGTTTCAGTCATTTCTCTACTTATCATGAATTGGGAATTAAGAGAAGATCCTATCGTCTGGAAGTTGTGTATATGAAGTCTGTCTCAAATCTTCAAAACCAAAAGAAAAATTTGTTGGAATACACTTACCATAACATAAATCATGCAAGTATGAGTTGTAGTCGTGATTGTTTTGACAGGTGACAGAATTGAAGTAGTATATCACAATTACCTAATTGTTTTGAGTACTTTTTGAGTTTTGACATCTGAAAATCTTTTATCTGGGCAAGGCATATCAAACTTTTACTGATTATATATTATTTAAAACTTGTTATCTGGTTGGTGTTGTGCCAAAATAACCCACTGCGGGATGAGCTGAACATGTAATATAAGAGCTCATTCCAACCTTTTAAGCATCCAAGAACCTCAACCTTATGAGGAGTTGTTTCCATTTCTGACGTTACAAAAATTCAACAAAGAAGAGAAGAAACCTATACGATTAAGGCTATACTTGATCAGGTGACAGAAGAAAGCATCAAGAAGATGGCCTTGAAACTGTAAAGAAGTTGTGTTTGATGTTTTAAGGACAAATTTTCTTACAAAAGAATTGACTACAAACAAAAGAATCAAAATAAATAGAAAAAATAACCAAAACATTTAATATGTTAAAGGGCATCTGTGTTTCTGAGTACCATCTGCGTTTGACCAAGATGACATCCTTTCTCCATATAGCACAAACTATTCTTTTCCTTCAGGGTGGTATGTTATGGGGAAGTCTGGAGGGTGGAGGACAAGCAAGAAGGAGAGTACACTCAGTCTCAGCCCTCTACAACCTTCTCTTCAGGACTCTTCTTTCTGGGTTCTACTTTGATACGGTTCTACCACCCATGTTGTCTGTGTCTACTTTAGATCATCCATATATCCCTACAAAGTCTATTACTTTCTCTTCACTCCACCTGCTCACCAATTAGGTCTAAACCAACCAGCAGGAACGATATCCCCTGAAACAACAAGAAGTAGAAGTGGATGCCCTGAGCAGACAGAAGGCTCCTTGCTGAAGCCGTTAGAAGAAGAAAAGCCAATGCCAGCTCCTTTGTATATATTCTGTTATGCTTCTTCTTCCTGGAAGCCCTTTGCTCCTGCTGTCTAATTTCTTCCTTCATTTCGACAAGATCCGGCACTGACACCCCCCTTTGATGCTTTGGCTCTTTCTCAACTAAGGAGGCAAGATCACCTTCTGAGGAACGACCGGATTTCTTAGTCACAACCCACTCGTATGCACTACCAAGCTGGAACAGGCCGGATATCATAGCATTAAACTTGGTCACAGACATGGTGTTCTCAAAGAGAAGGTAAGGAACAATGAAAGGAAAGGCTTTTGGGGCAGGGAGGATGTTGAGAAATGACATGGTAGCTGGGATGTAACATACAACCCATGCTGGTAGCTCAGCCTCTGGGATGAACATTGTCATGGGGAGAATTATGCAAAAAAGGGTAAAAGAATAGAAGGGCAATATCAGTTTCCGGAGCAGAAAGAAGAGAAAGATCAAATTGAATTTCTTGCCAATGCTGATCTGTGACAAGCAAAGTATACGAGACGTATTAGTGAACTATAATCCACAATACCTTTCTGAACAAACAGCAAAATAGGCCTAATTGAACAAGGAACAAGTGGTGCAAAAAGTACATATACCTTGGATTTTACGATATCAGGCAAACAGAGGCGAAACAACTGCATAGGCCCCGAGTGCCATCTGTGCTGTTGTTTCCGATAAGCTTCGTAAGATTCTGGTAGTTCACACTGGCACTGAGCACAGAGATAGCACTAACCATTAGTCCAATAAAGAAACAGAGTAAACTTACTTTTAACAGACATAATTTGGGACAAAATTGTACCTCAACATCATTGAGGAAAATGAATTTCCATCCATGAAGATGGGCACGGACAGCAATGTCCATGTCCTCCACAGTGGTCCTCTCCAACCACCCACCAGCTTCCTCCAAAGCCTTTATCCTCCACACACCAGCTGTCCCATTGAACCCAAAGAAATTAATGAACACACTATTCACTTGCTGCTCTACCTCAAAGTGGAATGACAAATTAATGTTCTGCAGCCTTGTTAGTAGGTTCTCATCTTTGTTCACAAAGGACCACCGAGCCTGAACCAGCCCTAGGTCATCATTATCCTGAAATGCCAACAAAAGGTAGAATTTTAATTCAACTGATTCTAGTAATCGTGGTTTGCTTAAGAATAATAATTAACAGCACTTCTCATTAAAAGCATGGATTCTACATGATAATGTAGTTCGATTACAGAGATTATTACAACCCAACAAAGACAACAAACCATAACAACACAATTAACAATTACATACCTTGAAGTGAGGGACTGTTCTCTTAAGGAAGTCAGGGGTGGGCTGAAAATCGGCATCGAAAATGGCCACAAATTCATAGTCTTTGACATAACTACAATTCATTGCAGACTTGAGATTACCAGCCTTGTATCCATCTCTGATCACTCGATGCCGATACAAAATGTTGGCTCCTTCTTGCTGCCACTTATGGACATCCTCTTTGATCAGAAATTGGGTTGTTGGGTCATCAGAATCGTCAAGAATTTGAATCAACAGCTTCGATTTAGGCCAGTCCAAATTGCACACAGCAGCAATTGATTGCTGATAAACCTGATTTTCAAACTCTACAGTCAGCAAAGAGCAAAAGAACAAAAACAAAAGATATCTCTACCAGCAAAGTAAGTGTAACTGACACAAACCATAAGAGCTATAAGTGAGCTTGAAATTTACCTCCTTTTCATTGCACATGGGGATCTGAACAAGAACCATAGGGAAATAACCAGTCTCCCCAGATTCAGGATCAAAAGCACCTTCTTTTGGGACTGGTTTGATCTTCTTGAACCGGATCCAGAAACACCCCAAACAGAGGATTAGTCTATCCAAGCTCTGAATCATGAAAAGCACAATGCAGGCACTGGTTAAGAACTGAAGTGGGGGAGCAAGATACTCCACACGAATCAAAACCCACTTCGAATAGACCCAATCAAACACTCCCTTCACCCCCATTGGTGAAGCCCACAAGTACTCAAGCTGAAGATGTGGTGAACCAAAGTGCCAACCTTTAAAATAAGCAGCCACCTCAAAACCCAACAAAATCAGAGACAACCACAGAAACATCTTGATGCAGAAATAGAACCTGCTCCTTACGGCTGGGTTCTCGACTGCTCTGCCGCGGCCGACGGGCTCGACGTCGGTGTCGGTGTCCGTCCGACCCGAGGCCACACGGCGTCGTATTGCGGAGGCAAGGCCCAACATTGCGGAGCCGAGAGAGGTTAAGCAACCGGCGGCTCTGTGAGCTTTGAGGAGGAGGACCCAAGTGAACTGCTTGGCGTTTTTGCCTCGAACTCGACCCGGTGACTCAGCGATGAGGAAGTCCTCCTCGGAAGGACCTTCGAGCTCAACCATGGACCAGTTTGGGTTCTCCATCTTGACCACCACGGGCGTGCCTCGGAGGGTGTCTTTGTTAGACCACCAGCTGAAGGAGGGTGCCATTTCCGGTTTCTGGGGTCTGATCTCAAGAACCCAGCTGAGAAATGAAACGTTTTTTTTTCTCTATTTTCTTCTCGGCAGAGCCAAAACCCTTTCGACCGCTTGAATATGAAGAGACCCAGCAGGCAGAAAAAGGCTAGAGCTTCGATCTCATTGTCAGAGAGAGAGAGAGAGAGATGAAGATGGACGCGTGGTTGATAAAGCAGAGCAAGGCGTCTCTAAATCATTGTGACATTCGGTGACAAGTTATAAGACAAGTGAATTCCAGAGAGAGAGAGAGAGAGAGAGAGACAAACAAAGGTAATGACTTTGTGTGGGGCTTGAGGCCAAATGTGCTACCATTCAATTACAGCTTGCAAAAGAGGCCTCGGAAGCAATAAGAAGAGCAACGAGAAAGAGAAGAGAGAGAGAGAGATGGTCACAGCTCAACACGTCTTTGATTTTGATTCGGAATAATTATTAAATCAAAGAGGGGAGGAGAGGAGAAAAACTTGACAAAAACTATATCAAAATATTCATACGAACCCACGTTATCGAGTCAAAATCACAAAGTCTTTTTGAAGTTGATATTTTTTACCATAACACCGCCAGATTTTCTTTCTAAATTCACCAAACCACAGAACGTTAACCCCCAGATGATTTAGAAAGAAAGAAAATCACAACAATCATGGATTAATATCTACTTTGGGTTTCATAAACAAAACCCAAATACAAATTCAGAAAACGCGCAGATTTCCGACAATGACAGACAAAGTTTGTGCCTTTTAATTTTGTTTTGTTTTTACGTTTTTATTGGGGTTTTTCCTTCTTCACCTACTCTTTTAAAACGATGATAAAATCAGCAGCAACCAACAACGTAAGCCCTAGCCCTAGACATTTCCTTCTCACAAGTTCACAACCAAAAAGAAAAGACCCATCTTTTTCTTTTTCTTTTTTTTCTGTGGGGCTACAATCTGCAATTCACAAAAGGGTATATGAGAATTTACAGAGATTTTCCCGCGTGGACGAGGATATCAGATGCTTCGCTCGTGCTTCCAATTCCATCTGGGTGGCTGCTTCTCGTGTGAATTCAAAGCTCAAACGTCTTTTCCCATTTCTCCTTTTACTTTTTCAAGTCTTAGAAAATGGAAATTATAATAAGTGAATAGTAACAATAAAAATAAACAGACGAAAGTTCAACGAGAAAGACAGGGTGACGATCTAACTACCACCAGCACCAAGTGCGTCTTCGATGCGACAAAAGTGAGAAAAAAAAAGAAAAGAAGGTTTTTATTTCGGTTTTGTTTTTAGTTTCATAATAATAATTTTTTAGTTTTATTTACCGAGTAATGGATGTTATTAGAATTTTGTTGGACGAAGAGGAGGAGGCCCTCAGACCAGTCTCCCTAATTCGGAAGCTTCAAATGAGCTGGTTTAGTTAGGGTCAGTGCTTTTGGACATCATCCACGCGGCGACAAGAGCGTGCATCACATTACCGAATGATAATTTAATTTTACTAGATTGTATTGCATGCTTGCTATTTTGGTTTATTCACAAAAAATAGCATAAATTTCAAAATGGTAGATCAATAGTAGATAATTAATGAGAATTCTAAATAATTTATTATGCAATTAAACCAAGTTAGGTCAACTTTATTACAATGATCAACTAAGCTCACTTTATTATAATCCATAAATGTTTATTTTGTTACTTGAAGTTGATTCATTCTTTTCGTCATGATTCCAAAGTCTATTAAATAAACTTCACGAAGCATCAATTAGCCTTTAGTTTAGTGATATTTGTCTTCACTTGATTGAATGATAGCTCACATGAATGACGAAAACGATATATATTTGCAAGGGCGGAACCAGAAATTTTTCAATGGATGGGCTAGCTAAAGTTATTAGCTTAAAATCTAATGATAGTTTTTCTAGAAATAAAAATATACATTAAATCATATAAATCATGCTAATTGTAAACACAAGGAAAAAAAATTAGAGCCATATTATTCATGAAAAGGTGAATTTTATTTAGAAAAATGCTTCACTTTTGGAGACAAATTAATAGAAATTTTTTTAAATTGTTGTTGGGACAAACTTTAACACCAAATACAAATGTAAAAGACCTCTTACTATGCATATTGGTGTTGAGATTATATATATATTTTTTATAGTTAAAATATTAGACTATATGTATATTTAATTTATTTTTTCCCAAACTGTCCCTGGGCTAGAGCCAAGGGCAGCCCTTGCCTTGGTTCCGCCCATGTATATTTGTGATGAGTACGATACCTTATTAGTGGTGATTTAGTCTTGTTGTGGGTGTATTACCCATTTATAAAAGTATTTTGTATTATCTTATCGTTTGTCCCAAAAAAATATACTAAACAAGGGAAAATTGAGAGGTTTAATATGTTGATTAATCCAACTAATGCAAAATTATTCTATAAACATGATTCACGACGCGCCCTCTGCTTGCATGTTCACTAGTGTGTGGCGCGCCATAAAAAATTATAATCGGTAGGATATGACAACATACGATATTACAAATGGTCTAAATTACCCTCGCCTCCTTGTTTGTTACCCACCGACAATTATCAGTTTATGAACGGGGGATAATTACGGGAAGCACCAGGCTGTTACGGTTACGGTGGTGCTCCTATGCTGACGCGCCGCACACTAACAACTCTCGTGGCGTAGGCATGTCAGTAAAGTGAGAGCAAGCGAGCCATTTTTCAAAATTCAAAAAATTCCTCCATAAAAAAGAAAATTTGAAAAAAGGTCTGGCAGGAGATGACTGGGACAGAGTGCATACATACAGGATAAGGGTTAAAACTGTCTTTTTATTCCACTGACAAGAATATAGACCCTTTTCCTAGTAATATTGAGACAAGGACGATGAGTAAAAACTGTAAAACAAATGGTCCGTCGATCTTGACACGTGAGATCGATGAGTTAGGATCACAAACCGCACGTGACGACCATGTTTTCATAAAGTGTGTGCCACGATGGTCGGAGGAGGAGACACGTGGAATGGCGGTGGTCCTCGGTCATAACTGGGTGCCCACCACAGCCGGCAGTGACTGGCCTGCCCACAGCTCTCTGTGCGTAATTCCCGGCTACTTGCCGCGTCATCCCACCCACTTCATATGAAAAACGTTCCATCGTTTTTTTATAGATGAAAAATTAAAACCCATGCAATGAAACGAGATGCACGTATTATTACGTGAGTGACATTCACAACTTAAACTATTTATAGTCCCATTACATAATAAGCATTGTATTTCTTTTGTGTTTTTCCTTTTACAATTTAAATCATAACATGTTTCTTGGAAAACAATAATGTTAGGTCGCACGGTTTGGTTATAAAATTTCACAGAAATATATGTGATGCATTAGGACACTAATGACCGAATTAGTATTGTATTATATAACTAATGATGTTTAATCGGTGAAATTGGCTTTGGAATAGCAAATGATAATATAACTTTTAATTGTGGATGACAGCTCTCCACTGTGATTGCTTTCGATTTTGATTTCTTCCTCTTTCTTTTTTTTTAAAAATTTTGAAGAAGAAAAACGGAGAATTATACAAGTTTTAATTCAGCAACGGATTAAACAAAAGTAGAAAGTTACAAAAGTTGGAGGACATGTAGGTCCGTGTGGCATTTTCTATCTTTAAATCTAATCAAAGATTAGGTGATAGGTGCGATCAAAGAGCACTGCTCTTAATCCATAATTAAATGCGTTAGGGATCATAATGACTGTCCAAGTGGCAGGTTTAAAGCAAAATCAGAGTACTATAGCTCCTAGTAAAGTACTAATATTCTAGTTAATTGATAATTAATTGTATTTGTAAAATTAGTTATATCACAATGATATGTAACTTGTATATCATATATGTGATGTGTCACCCTTTAAAATTTTGAAGAAGAAAAACGGAGAATTATACAAGTTTTAATTCAGCAACGGATTGAACAAAAGTAGAAAGTTACAAAAGTTGGAGGACATGTAGGTCCATGTGGCATTTTCTTTCTTTAAATCTAATCAAAGATTAGGTGATAGGTGCGATCAAAGAGCACTGCTCTTAATCCATAATTAAATGCGTTAGGGATCATAATGACTGTCCAAGTGGCAGGTTTAAAGCAAAATCAGAGTACTATAGCTCCTAGTAAAGTACTAATATTCTAGTTAATTGATAATTAATTGTATTTGTAAAATTAGTTATATCACAATGATATGTAACTTGTATATCATATATGTGATGTGTCACCCCGAACCGACACTGCGCTTTATATAAATCAATCATTAATAAAATATTATAATAAAGCACCGGTTTGTTTACGACTGCAAAATCCAACTTTTAAAAGCTTACGATTGCAAGAAATATCTTTTGGACTATTTCGTCAAATTGTTTTATATATTCAAATTCAATTGTTTGTCAAATATTGAAACTTCTTTTTTTTATTATTATTATAAATGAATCACGAATTGACATGTCGTTTTCTGATTGGTTTAAATCATCCAATTATGCATTGCAAACGTGCTGATTTATTTATGTATTTGGATGTAAAGTAATGGTGTCCATGTCTTGTAAATTCCCTGTGAGTGAGTTGTTTCATTTTTCTATTGTGACTCATGACTTTTGAGGATGTCCAAGTTCATTGTCGTTCTTGTTGGAGATGGAAATGGGCCAACTATAAACAAATTCATTGCTATTATAATCCAAGTCACAAATTTTACTTTATTTTTGCACTTCTTCTATAATTGGCACATCATTAGGGTTTCACAGTATGATTCCATTTCTCAACAATCCTTCATGATTTCACCACCAAAAAAAAAAGGATAAGAAAGCAAACAAGTCAAACACTCAAGATTTCATTCTGTCAAGTTTTGTTAAGGCTAAGGATCCAATCCAACCTAGTTGACTGCCATATGCATTTAGCTATAATTGGGAGAGGGAGGGTGTTCCGTTAGCAAAAGTTACTGTATACATCGGATGTTAACAAAAGTTTGAGTGTTTGACTTAACAACAGTTTCAGTATGGAGTATGGACCACGGGCCAAACACCTTCTTACTTAACACTTATACGCAATGTTTATGTAAATTTGAAAAAAAGAGAGCGCCGTGAACATCTCATTCAAAAACAGGTGTGAATATAGGCATGGCCTGGCCAAATTCCAGATGCTCCAAACTTTTGTTTGTCTCATTCTGCTAAACTTCCTTCCTACTGGCTCAAGATGACTTTGTCTAATTTTGAATCTTTCAAACATCGTTTTCTATCGCGCAGAACCATCTGTCATCGAATCTTCCATCAAATTTATGGGTTTTTACTTTTATCCGAGTTAAGATGCAATGCAACTGGCAAAAATAGTATGGTTTTGTTGTCTCTTGTTCAAATATTGTCGACAATTATAATCCTCTAAATGGTGTTAGGCAAATGTAGGTTAAGACAGTATGTTGCACGGACACGGGTACAGGGACACGGGAACGCGACACGGCAATACGGCGACACGGCAATACGGCAACACGATGACATGGAAAATCTCAAAAACCAGCATTTTGGAGTGTCCGTGCAACCACCCTTTTACACGCAAGTTCGAAAGAGAAAAACCAAACATCAGCCTTCCTTTGTAGAGTTGACACTGGCCCAGCTATATAACATCATGCACAAATATTTTTCTAATCGAGGAGACAAACTAGTAATAACAATAACATCATCCACGTGGATAAATCAAGGAGGAGACAAACACAAGGCCCAGCGATATATTTTAGTTGTTGAAGACCACGACTTGTATGATTTCCACAACAACAACGTAAGACGTCAGATTGGCAAATAAACAATCCCAAAGAAAATTTTCTGTGGGCAACATATAATTTATGCTTTTCTGTATATTTTATATTATTGGCGCAGAGAAACCATGAAACCATGAAACCATGAAAGTGAACGAAAACAATATAAGAGCTTCTGAGGTTGTGAAAAATGTGATCAAACTGATCAATCTTCATGTGTTGGTCAGCTGTTCTAGATCTGTCAGGTGGAGAGAGAGAAAGGGAAAGGGGCAGGCCATGTGTGTTTCGGATGCTATAGTCATCACAATTCGGAAAAATTGAAAACGACCAAAGTAAAACCAGGTTCAAAAAGCAAGCACAGATGATCATCCAATCCCAACCGATGAAAAGCTTTGAGTCGAATAATGCCACAACAACGCAATGCGAAACAGCTTTGGTGTTTGGTGGGGGACCCACTAAGAATCATTATTTAAACCTCTTTGGTCAAGTTAATTGTAATTTTATCCACCACCTGATTAATCTTTCCACATAACAACATGATACAGCAATCGCTTTATTTTCTTAATGATCAATGATTAGTAGGTTTTTATTATTAAAAATAAATAAAAAACAAGTTAAAGAAAAGTGTGTATTAAAAAAGTATGGAAAAAAGAAGAAGGAATCTAATCTAATTCTAAATGAAACGAATGGAAAATTTTGCTGTTCTCGTATGTCAGCTTCCAGCGAGTTTATCACGACTGACAATGCTGTAAATGTCACTGGAGATGGCCGCTGTGCTTGAGGAGACAGCTAAAAAGATCATCACCCACGACACTAGTTTGTCCTTCTTTGTTGCATCTAAATGAAACGAATGGAAAATTTTGCTGTTCTCGTATGTCAGCTTCCAGCGAGTTTATCACGACTGACAATGCTGTAAATGTCACTGGAGATGGCCGCTGTGCTTGAGGAGACAGCTAAAAAGATCATCACCCACGACACTAGTTTGTCCTTCTTTGTTGCAATTCCATGAGTGTCCCTGCATAACAGGACAGAGGAGGAAGGCATGGCTTTTAGGTCAAAGCAGAGAAGGTTTCTTCTCAGTCAATCAAAACATCAAGTGCTAAATGCAACCTTTTATTTTTAGCTTGTCCTTCTGTTCCAGTGTGTGAGCTTAGAAAAATATTATGCTTCGACGTGCAATTCTATCAATGTTATTATAACAAGTTCATTATAGTCAATGTTGCTTACCTAAGCGCAACGGCAGCGGGGAATATGAAACCAACGGAGATGGCAGCTGTAGCACCTGTGAACTGAAAGGCATCCCAGATGCTAGGCACAAAATTGGCTCCAAGAAAAATAAAACCCATGAGAGCTGCAGTTACTGTGTAGAATCTTCGATTGTCAAATGCAATAGGAATGGCAAAGGGGAAGAGAAGACCATCTAAATTGAGGCGAAGGGAGAAAAATACAATGGGGAAAACAAGCATCAGGTGGACGCCATAGCTAACCCTAACAATATCATCAAGAAATGAGCTATACGGAATTCCAAGATCAGCATCGAAATTTGCCAGCACATCATCCAGCGTGTGATCCCCAAAGAGAAGGAAACTAAAGAAGCTGGTTGCAATGTAAACAGATGAGCAAAATGCAAGTGAGGTCCGCACTATTGACTTCATCTGGGTAGGGTCTATTAGTTCATTCTCTATTGGGTGAACTGCAAGTGCAATAGAAAAGTAGTCAGCTAATAGAATACACATCCTTGTATTAAGCAATCAAATGCCATTTGAGATTACAATATGCACCATGGTTGTAGAAATTAGAACCAAAGTGTATCCACCGAGTCACTTGATAAGCTTGAACTGTAGTCCCTAACTATGTAGTTTGCCGTGAGATAGATCAGCGCCTATGATTATGGTGGTCGTTTGTATCTTATGGGCAAAATATAACGTAACATGACCATTGTTAACCGCTCCCTTAGCATTCATTACCAAATTTAATGGACTAATATAATCTTCAAATTACCACAAAGCATTATTTCCTTAACAATAATTCTATTATAAAAACAAAAGAAATCTAGCAGGCTTATTTGCATATGGAGTACTCACTGTTGTGGTGGCAGATATAGGCAGTGACTAGAATGGGAATGGTAGTGAAAAGCTTCCAAAATGATGCCTGGTCAACGAGTTTGGGCATCAAACGTGGAAATGCAATGCTTCCATCCATCAACTTAAAGATTGCTACTCCCGCTGTTATTGCCACAAAAACAACAGCCAAAGCAACCGACAATGCTGATGTGTATCGCAGCGAATCTAGCACAAAAAGATAATATATGTACAGAAATCAGTCACTGAATCAATAATTGTTATGCCAGTCAACAGCTGAAACCCTATTTACGTGGTATTTGATCTGATATCATCTCTTAGGAACATCATATGAACACTTTTTTTCCTATTATACATAATAACGCTTGCCTCCATTCATTCGTAAATAACTCAAGGAAGTTCAGAGTCTTCAATAGTTGTTCAAGCAAAACAACCAATGCAAGCTCATTGCCAGAACTGTAGCTGCTTATATGACAATATAAGCAGGACCAGAAAATGGCTAGCAATTTACTAACTTGGGCTACATTATATAATGCAACTAGTTTTTTTGCGACTACAATTTGTCAAAATATGTAATTATTAACAAGAAAAAAAAAACAGAGAGAGAGAGAGGTAGAGAATGTACCCACGCGCTTGAAAGAAATAAGAGGAGCCAAAACAAGGAGCGTGGTGAGAAGAAGCAACGAGAACCGTGCGGTCCACCAACGTTGACCAAACCATTCCTCTATTACACCCGAATGGCGTACTCCTTCCGACGAAGTCCCCGACATCACATCCCCTGCAACACCAAAATTCCAAAATTAGCCCCTTCCCAAAATATAAGCTGGGGCACATACGACGTCGCTTAGCAGCTAAACTCGGAAAGTCTGAACCTCGTTGACCAAAAAATAAATACACTCCAGAAATTAAAAATAAAAAGTATTGTTGAGCAGAAACTATACCGATGATGATCATGTAGACGACGAGCATGCCCAAGTTGTTGACGACGACGCAGAGCTGGAGGAGGCTCCGTCCGGGCCCACCGAAAGCGTCGCCGACCAGACCCGAATACGAGGCTGTCTTGGAAGCTCGCGTGAACCGCATGATCATGTCGATGGACGACTCGGTCAACATAGCCCCCAAAACGATCATAATTAGGCCCGGAATCAGGCCCAACTGCTTAACCGCCGCCGGCAGAGCCATGATCCCGGCACCAACGATTGTAGTCGACATGTTGAAGACGGCTCCGGAAAACGACGCGCCGTTGAAACCGACCTCGACGGAGTCATGGTCGTCGTGCTTCTGGGGCAGGAGCGGAGTTTTGGGGCTGCGCCGGTACTTCCGGTCTGACGAGACAATCGTCATTTTGGTAGATTATGGGGGTTGTTGGGTTGGCCGTTGAGGGAGTTTGGGGAGGGGATTTTTATCTGATTTGTTGCTCGCACAGGAACCGACCTGGAAACGAATAGCGCGTTGACACGTTAGCAGACTTGATTACAGCTTGGAATTGGAAGGCCGTTATGACAAAGCAAACGACAAAAGGGGAGCCTAGGAAACTCCTTACGATTTGGAAAAGCATTAGGATGGCCCAATAAATAGGAGAGCTTATAAAAGATAATTAGCTTTTTTATGGATTTCATTCCAATTGGGTGTTTCAAATTTTAATAAACGCGTTTCTTTGAGAGGGGGCTGACCAATTTAACGTATTGCAGAGTTTTTTGACCAAGCATGGACCAAAACCAACAAAGTCTGTCTAGAATTTCATTCAAACGATATGTTAACAGTAACTGCTAATGGTAGGGCCAAAGTTTAAATGGGCTTCTAGTTTACGTTGAGAATTAGGGCTTTTTGATCCCAGAAACTGATAAAATAAAATAAATTCAGACAATATTTACTCATATGAGTCAATGATTCATAGTTTGCAAAATGCAAAGCACAAGCTTCGTTCATGAGAGTTGATGAAATACTTGCTTGTACAGCATTTTAATGTAGTTTTGAAGTTAGTTAGAACTTACAAGCATTGCCAAAGCCAGTTAAATGGCTGAGCACTACATCAGCGCTTTCGCCTTCTCTTGTTGGGATTTTTACTTTTATCAGTTTTGAGGTCTGGATCTGATTCCGAAGATAGCAGCTTGGCCCCTACAGCACCACTCCACAAAGCCCTCTCTACATCTGATGGTGTGAAGCTCTCCCCTTCGGCAGTCAGTTCCTGCATGCATTCCACCAGCAGATAGTTAAAAGTGGCAGCAAAATCCATGGAAAAGTAAATAATGTGACATTAGTTTAGATAATATTCTTGTTAACACCATGCCAAACTAAAAGTATCACAACTTACAGATTTGGCACACTTAATATTATAATTTAATTTAGTACGGAAAATGGACATGCTACACTCCATCACCATAAAAAAACATAGGCTTGAATTACAAAGATAGCAGCTTTCATGCTCATGACGATGAAAATCAGCCCTGAGAAAGTTCAATCCGGCAGGGGGTATGCGTGCCCTCTCACAATCATCAAATCGCATGGACATCATATGATGGGTAGATGCGAGATCATATGATACAACCGCACCAACCCTAGGATTTTTGTTCCGCATACAGTATTACACTATATTAATTGGCACTAGATTTGTATAATGTGCATGTGTTATATGCTTGCATTGCAGTCATCAAGTAATTTTCCGAGTTACACCAATGCTGAAGGAATTGACTGACCTTTGCTTTCTCCTGTAACTTATTTGCGAATAACAGGTACTGCTTGAGTGTATAGTCTTTGGAGTTGCCAAGAGCTGCAACCATAGCCTGTTACCAAACAAACACAAATTAAATTTGAAAATCAACCAGAAAGACATTACTCAAATGACAAGCAATAAATCCAAAATCTACATTCAAAACCCTAAGCTAATTCACCTCGTCGGACATGAAGGGCGCCACGTCAGGAGCGTAAGCTGCCAGAACGGCAGAGGCGGTGGCGGGACCCACCCCTTTGAGCACCGTGAGCTCAGAGATAGCCTTTGAGATATCAGGAAGAGCCTGAAACGCCTTTTGGGAGGCCGATTTCACCACGGCCTCGTCCAAAGCCGATACGAAATCCAACAGCCTCGGCCTCAAATTCACAATTTTAAATACAAATTTAGCACTCCTCAGTCTAACCGCAGAATTGATATATACACACAAAAATGTTGAAGGAGAGAGAGAGAGAGAGAGAGGTACCGCCATTTGCCACGTGTGAGCTTCCAGCGCATTAGGTCAGAGAGCTCGGAGGTGGTGATGAAGGGGCTAGGGTTTCGTTGGTGGAGGAGAGAAGGGAGCTCGTTGCGGTAAAAGTCGTCGAGAGAAACCAAATTGGGTTTGTTGAGTGATTGGATGCGAGACGAGTAAGAAGATAGGGCCTCTCTCCAGAGACTCAGAGTAGAGCACTCAAATTCCATTTTTGCTGTTGCTTGCTGTACCGCGTCTTGCCTCTTTGGTTTGGTTGGTTTCTTTCGCCTTTCGCAAATCAGTTCCCGCTACTGCCGCTACGCCCGTCTTTTAATTTTCATTTTCTGCTTCTCAGTTGAGTTTCTGCCTTAATGGATTTGCCAACAGGCCCGTTGGGCCCTTTTCGCATTGGGCTCAAAAACTCATTTTGCATAGCATGACAACGTGGCATTAGTACATTTTAAGAATAATACAAAATTTTAAAAATTTATATTCGATATAATATGATTTCTTCTTTTAATATACAATAGAGTGCTGCCAAACAAACCCTAAAATTAACTGAGTACACCCTATGATCTAAGTACACCCTAATATTTTAATTAAAATATAAAATTAATTAAGTACACCCTATTTAACTACAAAAAATACCTCTGATACACCTATACTCTCTATCAGACAACACCTTAATACCAATCCTAAACCAAATTTCTCTTTTTACATGAATTTGTGCCCTATGTTTATATTTATAAATGTATTGAATTTACAGACACAAACATTGAACTTATTATTTGATTTCACAAGTTATATGAAGGAATTTTCATGGGCCCTCAACATATTATTTGGATCTAAACCAGAAAAGCTATAAAGGCATTTTCGATGTTGAAACAACCCATAAACTGCTCCCTTTGAAGAACAAATTAAAACCAATTTCCAGAGGAAGGTTACGAAACATTGTGGGCAGTGAAGAACAAATCAAGATAGTATAACCCATTTGATAACAAAATCAAAATGAGATTTACCAATATCAGACGACCACGACACTAGTATAATGGTACGACGACGGCGCTGCTGTAACGGTGGAGAAGCAGATGCGACGACGGTGTTAGTGTGACAGTGGAGGAGAAGATGTTATAAAGGAAGCATTGCTATGTCCGGTGGAGGAGACGACGACAAAGTTTCATAATTAAATATATCATTTTTGGTCATTTTATATTAAGGTAAATTAGTAATTCAATAAATAGTTTTTGTAGTAGGGTGTACTCAGTTAATTTTATGATTCGTTTAGTAGCACTCTAGATATTTGAGAGAGGAAGAACCTCGTCGTATGCCATAATAAGCACTTTTAACCAATCGAGTTACAAAGTCTTGTCATAATATAGAATATGATTATATAGGTTAATCCCATTGAGTTTAGTTTATGTAATTTACAAATTATTCCAATCTAATGACATCGGTCAACTTTAATTAATTTATTATATAAAAAAAAATGTCACGCAAACGTCACATAAAAGACTAAAATTGACGAATTTCGTACAATAAATTAACACAAGTTTATAAAAATCCTAAAACATAAAAGTTGAACTTTATGAAAACTATATCGACCAAAAACGTTTTCTAGCCATGGTAAAGTTCAGTCTCACTCATCTTGAGTCAAACTTGTTATGTTGTTGCGCGGGATTTTACATTAGGCAAATTAATAAAAAGAAGCCGTTAATTTGGACATATTTCTTAACACATGCGATGCAAGTGGCAAACCCAAACTACACTCTGATGCCGCCAATTGGTTTTATATCACGTCTTACTCATTTTGACTGATTAGTTCATAAAAAATAAATTATTGTTGCATTATTATTGACGGCGTACGGACGAGTGTGCCCGCCGAATTCTTCAGCGGCGGAGTGCACTTTTGTCTTGGACCTTGGTCATCCGACTACTCCTCCTATTATATTGGTATATAATTTACGTTAATCTTGCAAATTAATCCTGATTATACTTTGTTTTTTGGTAAAGATGTTTGATGATAACACAGAGGAGAGGATGAAAACATCCAAAAATCAATGTGAAAGCTTGAACTCATGCATAAAATATATTGTCACAAAAAATTAATCAATGTTTCGAACTTTAGGTTTGAGACTGTTTGTATATTAAACACTTTAATTAGAAAGTTAATGTGTGACGAGCTTGAGAATTATAATATATTGATCTCTCTCTCTTTTTTTTCCTTTCTTTGGCTAAAAATTATAATATAGGTCTCTTGATCCAATTTCCACACTTCTTTTTTTCCCAAATATCCTTTTTTAAAGTTCCGTAAAACATGTAATGCCTGTCACGCTCCCACCAATCAGATTACAATATTATTTATTTTAGATCATATGCCATCCCAGCTTAATTATTCTTGACTAATATACTGTACAAATCAGATTCACCTGATTTTATATAATAATACGTTCGTAACCAAAAAATTATATATATTTTTTCGAGTACCCCAACCTTCTTTTTGTTTGACAACTGTTCGAAGTGAGAGCCTTGACTCTAAGTTCTAAACCCAAGACGAAATTTTGGTCAAATTATTCACAGTTCAACCAGTAATTTATTCATCTAATTTGTTCCCTAATCTCATGGGCCATGTAAAATAGAAAAGGGGTTTGTGATACTGTGGATGCTTGTAAATTGGAGAGCAGGCAAAAAATAAAAAACAAATATACATTGAAATGGACAACATTCACTAACATGTGGTAAACCACAATGACTAAATTGGCCAAATTAAAAACACAGAGACTAAATTGGTCGGATAAATAAAATACAGAGACTATTTTAACATTTAAGCCATAATTATTTGTACTTTAAACTTACAACTTCCAATACTATATAATAAAAAGATTATAAAACAAAAGGAAATCAAATTACTTGTATTTTTTCAAGTGTATTCATTTAAGATTTTAAAAGAGTTCAATGGAGTTATAAAGTTTATAGAGTTCAATATATTTCAATTGATTTCTATCAACTCCACATAGAGTTTGATTGAATTCCTAGATTGATTTTAATGGTGTTCGTTATAGTTTTATCATAGATTTTAAAAGAGTTTATTAAAATTCTAAAATGTTATTTTATTTCATTTCCCCTTTTTTTTTTAGCACTTGAGCTATTACTTATGCTGTCATCAACAATATCTTTATGGTTTCAAAATAATGTTTCTCTAATTCTTCGTCGTCCATTTCCTCTTCTTCTTTTTCTTCATTGATTTCTTCATTTCATAGTACTGTGCTTCTTCCATCTCCATTAATGACCAAAAAAAAAAATTGCACATATAAGCAACTAATATAAAGAAGGAAAAAGGCAAAAAAAAAAGAAAAAGGGATGCATGTAGATCGATAAAGAAGGCTATAGCATAATATGATGTACAAAAACAAATTTATTTTTTTTTAATAAAAAAAACAAAACAAAACTAGGATGGGATTGTTTTTCTTTTTTTTTTTGGTTATAAGGATGGCCGAAGCCAAGAGAAAGAAAGGCTAAACAGGCACAGCCTTAGCGTGGGTCCTCCATAATTTATCATCCAATAAAGTATTGGTAAGATAATCAGGAGCAAACTCATACTGGTGCATACCCAATGGGAGCCCATGCCCCATATTGGCAAGGTGGTCGGCAACTTTATTTTGTTCTCTGTAAACATGAGAGATGTTGCAACTCCAGTTCCGTCTCATTAACTCCTTGCAATCTTCAATCAAGCATAAAAGAGGGTGGGGTGCTATTGTATATTGATATATGATGTACAACAACAACGACTATTCAGAGAGAAGAGATTGGAGCTTTTATTTGTAATCAACAACAATAATTATTGGGAAAAAGAGGAACACATGTTCAAAGACTATCGATATTGAAGATATATGATATATGATGTACAACAACAACAACTATTGGGAAGACTATCGATGAGAGATCATACATATATGAAAGCGTAGTAGAAAAAGATGAGATTTTTTACCTCCACTTGACAAGCACACATGTTCAAAGACTGGAAAGCACAGAGCACTTTCAAAGTTTCTAGGGTTTTGACATAAGATTTGTCAAGGCATTTTGTATTTATACTTACCACTTTAAATTCTAACGAAATTGGGCAACTCATTAATTCCTTCAAAATAAATGACTTTTTGAATATACCTAAATTTTGTTTGATGTCTAAAAAGTCATAATTAAATAGACCTAGATTTCGATGGATTTTTTTTAAGTCAATTGAAATCTGAATCGAATACACCCAAACTTTTACAAATTCTTTTAAAATTTTAATTGAATACACCTCTCAATAATACATGATTATAAAATATAAAAAAACATAAAAATTTAGAATAAAAAGTGAAGCACCAGTCAACCTAGGGTTCAATACGCACAGCTTAAGCTAGAACACTCACATGGCGCAAGATAGAAATCCAACCAAACGCATCGTATTGCACAGCTGTGACATATTTGTCATTTTGACTCGTGGAGCCCTATAAAAGGTGAACATGCCCTGCCAACACACATATCGTGGCACCGTTGCAACAACGTATAACCGTTCCAAAAAAGGCAAAGAGCCAGCGAAGAGCCAGAGACTCGAGAGAAGAGAGAGTGTGTATTGTGTGTGAGAGAGAGACGCATCAAGAAAAAAGCCAATACAGAGAGAGAGAGAGTGAGAAACAGAGAGACGCGTCGTCGTTTCGTCCTCTTGTCGTCTCTGAGAGCTTCGATCGAGTTCGCATTTTCGGAGGAGAAATGGCGGATCAGTACTTGCTTGGATGGATCTTGGCCTCCGTGCTGGGCCTCGTGGCGCTGTACAGAACGCTGGTGAAGAGGAACGACGATCGTCGCAGCGCTTTGGTGGAGAAGAGAAGCGAGTGCGTGAAGAGCGTCATGGTCTCGAATGGAGAATGCAGATCTACTGACGGCGATGTCGACGTTATAATAGTCGGAGCAGGCGTCGCCGGCGCTGCTCTGGCTCACACTCTCGGCAAGGTGAGAGAATATGCTTCGTTTGAGCCTCTTGAGTTTCATTTTCTCGGCAAACAAACACATTTGTTTTCATTTCTTGTTGATTTGAATCGGTATGGTATTCTGATTGCTGTGTGCGATGAGGCACACGCGCTTGAATTCTTTTGAAAAGGTTAAAAAGAAAAAGCAGATGCTCTTGAAAACTGGTAGTGATTTGATTTAATATAAAATTAAGGTTAATTACAAACACAGTGACACACAAGCGCGGGCACCACATACACCTGCATGTTATACAGAATTACTCTAATAACCTTCTGAATTAAGCTTTAACAAGTAAACAAACCTGCTCAAATGTCATCTAGGTAGCTTACACCTTTATGTCTTAATCTGACATCATCTCTGATAATCATGCTAGAATATGAATAAAGATGGTGGTTTCAATTTGCTGTTCTGGTCCTAATAATTTTCGAGTTTTCGACGACGTTGTTGCATCACTCGCATAGTTACTGTCAAAACTTTATATACGAACTTATTGCCTGCGGAAATTTTGCTGGTAGGATCTTTGGTAAAATTGTAAGTGGTTGCCCAGTTAAAATACATATGTGCAATTTTAATTGATAATACTAAGACCTTTTGATTCGATCAAGTGTGCTGTTAAAGTCTAGTTCGTACAGGCAGAGGTACAAATCTAAAGGAATATCTCTTTCTGCAATCTTTTATATTTTTTGTTTAGATTATTGTTTCAAACATTACGTTTGAATAACTACTACATGTCCTGTATTGTCTAACAGCTAGGACTGGGGATTGTAAAGGACAGAATGCGTTGCTAACAAAAGTATATTCCTTATATATGAAGAGTCTAATACGACATACTATTCCCACCAAAAAGAAAAACATGTAGACTAAGTAATCCATCTGTTACCAACTACCACTAAGTCCTGTAATTACAAGGGCCTGCACTTTTGTGAGGTTTTGTCTTACTGACCAGATTCAAGCTTACAACGCTGGTCATGGATTGAAATTAAGCTTTGATGTACTTTGCAGCTTAATTTTTCAAGCTCATATTTGCGCTTGACTTTTAATTTTTAATTTTTTTACATTGTATCCGTACTGTAAAAGATTGTTGAAACAGGGCCTTTTTTTTTTTTTCATTAACAAAAAGCAAACATCAAAGCTGAAGACGCCCTAAGGGAGATGGCAATTGCTTAGTTTTCTTTTATCTGGTTTGATTCTAGTGCAAATTATTTCTTGTGGAAATTGATGAACCTACTTTGGACTGAAGGATGGACGTCGAATTCATGTGATTGAACGAGACTTGCAAGAGCCAGACCGAATTGTTGGTGAACTACTACAACCTGGAGGCTACCTCAAATTAATTGAGCTGGGACTAGAAGGTAGTCTCATTCAAACTTTTTAACCATGGAGATGTATATGTTTATGCAGCAAGTTTCTTCTTTCATAGTGAATTAGTTGGAATTGATTAACTGAATTACAGCAGAAATCATTAGTTAATGGACTTTGAATTATATCTGACTGCAGATTGTGTGGAGGAAATTGATGCCCAGCGGGTGTTTGGCTATGCTCTTTTCAAGGACGGGAAAAATACTAGACTCTCTTACCCCTTGGAGAAATTTCACTCAGATGTGTCTGGAAGGAGCTTCCACAATGGCCGTTTCATACAGAGGATGCGGGAGAAGGCTGCAACTATTCCCAAGTATGCATTTTCTCCCTTGGTTGATACAAATCAAATGTTGGTTTCCTTTATACTGTTTGTTTCTGCCTGTTGACTCAGTGGCGAGTTCACGTGCTATTGTTTCTTTTTCCTGTTTAAAAAAATAGGACTTTTTATGAATTGTATTTCCTCACAGAGTCGCTTACACCGCCTTGGAATACGACTCTCTCTCAAATTCTCAGTGGAAATGGAGTTGGAGACACATCTGAGCAGAGAAACCGATCTCCAATCTTGGGGATGTGGGCTTGTGTGATTTGTGGGCCGTGGGCTCATGGGCCCAATCGGCCCAAACCAATTAGATTTTGGAACCAAAAAAATAAAAAACGAACCATCGTCTTCAACTCCCAACGCATAGCACAGAGACTCTCTGGGTCAGCAGCAGGCAAATCCGATCCAATGTGGGTTCTTTAGTGCCTCTTTTTCTGGTAATTTCGTTAACAGATGTGCTTGGCAAATGCGATTTTAATTGATTAATTAATTATGGCAGAGATACATATAAAACAGCAGAGTCTGAAA
>NW_018922428.1:7400-19059 GCF_002207925.1 Prunus avium
AGTAGTGTTAGATTGTAAGGAAAATCCATTCATCAATATATCATACGACCCTTGATTTTCAAGGCGTCGGAGCACCATCTCTGTTACTCTCTCATTCACCCCATATATCATACGACCATCGCTCCCTGAGCAACACGCCGGAGTACCACCCAAAACCCACCATCAACACCACCATTAAACGGCCTTGTAGCTCAGGCCGTGAACCTGACGGCCGAGATCAGTTCCTCTTTCGGCCACAATCGTTTGATTAGGAGTCGAACTCGAACAGGCGCACCACTTAATCATTTTATCTAAATCACACATCTCGACGCACGGTAGACCGTGCTGGCACGCCCGCGCACAAACCGCACCGCATCCAAAAGAAGGAAGCCACGTGTTAATGCACATCCCCTCGGCCGGGAGCACCAGGGCGTGAGATTTGCACAGCCAACAATAATACAAATGTCGCTAATGTGGGAGGTGATGTTGGGACAGATTTTATGGACATGATTGATTTTAGCGAGGTGGAGGAGATGCATGGTGGTGATAATGGTACTTAAAGAAATGAAGTGTCAGTGTACTCTGCCCCTCCTATTTTGGGCCCCTTGAACACATCTGCCCAATTGCCAATATTGCATTTAGGAGGAGAATCTAAACCCACTCGTGAACATTATTTGGGTCAAATGGGTGAACAGAACCGGTACAATGTGGCCGGTGTAAATGATGGAGAAGCATATTTGGACACAGGGTATTCCCGAAGTGATTGGAATCCGAAAATTACAGCTGGGAAAATTTTCTCTAGTAAGGGAGCACTGTTGACCGAGTTACAGTTGACGGCATTGAGAGGCCACTTTGAATTTAAGGTGCAATTCTCTTGCACTAAGAGGTTGCTTGTGGTTTTTTGTCAACGTCCATGCCCATGGCGGGTCCGAGCATCGAGAATTGGAGAATACAACTTCATGATTGTGAGGTGTACATCTGTCCATGAATGTGATTTGAGGTTCGTACATGACGACCATCGTCAAGCAACCGCAGCGCTTGTAGCCACTTCATTTAAAAGGAAGTTGAAGGATTCTCGGACAATATACACATCAAGTGACATAATGAGAGATGTGAAACACAACTTTGGTTTCACCATCCATTATTTGAAAGCTTGGAAAGCAAGGGAGTTAGCTCTATTGTCCATTAGAGGATCAGCCGAGGAGGCTTATTATATCCTTCCAGCCTATTGCTATGAATTGGAGCGTATGAATCCCAACACAAAGACACACATCCAAACTGATGAGAACAATCACTTTGTGTATTTATTTATGGCAGTTGGCACATGTATTAGAGGGTTTTGTTCTTCCATGCGCCCAGTGATAGCCGTGGATGCCACTCATTTAAAATCCAAGTACAAGGGTGTTATGTTTGTAGCAAATGCATTTGATGGCAATCGAAATATATATCCTCTTGCTTTTGGGATCGAGGATTTGGAGACGGATGCATCATGGCATTGGTTTTTCACTAAACTTCATGAAGCCATTGGTGAGTGTCCCAATCTTGTTATCATTTCTGATCTCAATGTTAGCATAGAGAATGTGTGGAACAAAGTTTTTCCAACAGCGCAACATGGCATATGCTTTTATCATATGAAGGGGAACATGAAACGCACTTGCAAGTTGAAAAAGCATGATCAAATACTTATGCACTTTGAGCAGGCTGCGAAATCTTATTCGATTGCTGAGTTTGATTGTCATTTTCGGAAGATCAAGAGAAAGGAATATGTTGCTCAATATCTTGAACAGGCAGGGTTACATAAGTGGTCTAGAGCTCATATGGATGGTCAGCGCTACAATGTAATGACAACAAATATTGCGGAGTCAGTAAACTCAGTCCTTAGGTTTGCAAGGATGTTGCCAGCGGTTCCTTTGATAGGGGAAATTATTAATCTCCTTGTGAAATGGTTCACCGAACGTCGTGAGTTGGCTATGAATTGCACAACAACATTGTGCCCCAATTTTGGCGAGAAGAAGTTGAGGAATAGGTTGGAGGATGCTGCAAGGATGAATGTTGTTAAACTAAATAACGTACAGTTTAATGTTTTGGATGGTGATATGGACGGCCTCGTGGATTTGACGAACAACAGTTTGCCGCTTCTTGAAACTAAATGTATACTCGAAGGCTTCTCGGTATTATACTCAGAATACCTAGTTGGATACTTATTCGGATAGCATCTACCCAGTACAGCCTCACGCAATGTGGGTTATTCCTGAACATGTTCGAAGTCGAGTTGTGTTGCCTCCCATGGCAAAGGTCATGCTAGGCAGACGGAAAAAGCTAAGAATTCCCTTGCAAGGAGAGGGCACCATTACAAGAAAATGCTCAAGGTGCGGTTCCATAGGCCACAATAAAATCACCTGTAAAAACAATATTCCATTGCGCAATGTATCTTAGACAATATGATTTATGTTGCTTTATTAGGTGATGTGAACTTTAATTTTATTTGTGGTGGGTTTCGTGTTTGTTGAATGTGAATTGTGTTAAATTTGCAAAATTTGGGTTGCATTGCTATACAACATGCTGTGTTCCCTATTTATTGTGACAGTATCGCTATCATATTGTAATTTTATTGCCTTCAGATTGTCATTATATTGTGTAAGATTTTTATTTGAACCTTTATTGTATTTTGGCTCTTCTCTTAAACCAACAAAACCCTTGTAATATTAATTAGATTCTAGGTTAGAATTGATAAGTCCATAAATATACTCATTTATGTACTCTTTTTACTTAGGTTTTGTAGAAGAATTAGATTTAAAAAGGGCTTATTACTTCACTTTTCTGATTTTCAGAGTTTCTGCGCTCTTAGAAGGTTTTTAAGGGAAAATCAACTTTTCGGAGGAATTTTAGTTCAAGGCCAATTGGAGATGAAAGCTAACACCTTGAAGTTCAATCTGTGATTTTTCTAGAATTTTCTACCAAGCCAATTGGTACAGTATTACAAGTAAAGTTAGCCCACGTGCAGACAGGACAGTTTTGTACATGTTACGTGAATATGAAGAAACGGAAGCCTTCCCGAATTTTCCAAGTTAGGTGCTATATATGGTTGGAAAGATAAGACATTTATCTTTCTAAAATATATTTTTACTGATTTTTCTAGAAGGCCGAAGATCCCCAAATCGTGTGACAATTGGGCTGAGCTGTATTTCCCTGTGGAGTTAGGAATTGTGATCTTTACTTTCCTATTTGGATTCCTTGTTTACCAGGACTTCTTGGACGACTTTTCAGTCAATTTTAGGGTTTATGACTTTGATGTAAGTCATATAAAAGGCCAGCCAAGGCCCCATACAAAGCATTCACGTCCTAAGGAGATCAACCGCGCAAGAAGAGAAAGCTGCCAGCGAGTTCTTTCTTTTCCTTCCTTCTTTTAATTTTCAGTTCTTATGTATTTATTTTTGAGTTCATCCAAGAACATGAGTAACTAATTTCTTGTTAGTTAGGGCTTAATCTTGAAGCCCTAAACATGATTTCAATTCTATAAACAAGTTTGAATGGATTTTTCAATTTCTACAAGCGTGATGATTTCGGTTTCTCTTTGTTATGTGAATTCTGATATTTTGTTTCTTTGAGTAGCTAACTTTGAAGCATGTATCGGAATCAAATTGTTGTAGAACATAGGTCAATTGCCATATTGAATGTGTTCTTGTTTGCAACGAATAATTGGGTTAAGAACTAGTTATGAGAAATCGATTCTTGAATTCCTAATAACAAATGCCATGTTTTAGGGTTTTTGTGACACTCATATTCTCTTTGATCTTAATGGATTCTTGATTGTTAAATTGAGTAAATGCCATACTGGATTTCAATTAAGAATACACGTATTGATGTAAATGCCATACACTTTACATACACTTAAGAGAGAATCATACAACTCGAGTCAAATGCCATGATCTTGTTGTGAGTGTCGTCATCATATGCTTGCTAGAAATTGATTATCTATTGTTGTTTATGGATTGATTGATTGTTTGGAGGTGGATAGCGAGTCCTAGCTATTGTTCTTGATTGATTTTAAACTAATTTCTCTTAAACTCTAATTTAAATTCTGTTTTGTTTTCTTTTATTTACAAAATCAAATCAAATCCCCCTTGGTGTTGGCGTGTGTGTGGAAGTCCTTGTGATTTCAATCGTTATCTTGTATTCGTGTTTAATTGTGTCCTATTCTTCTTCGTGTGACATTGATAAACATCTCTTTAGATTACAATCTCTGTGGGAATGACCCTTGCTTGCTTCCTATACTATCATTTGATTTGTGCACTTGCAAGGTTTTAATATTGTTGTTAAAAATTACCAACAAGTTTTTGGCGCCGTTGCCGGGGATTGTTTATCTAATTAAGTTTTGTTTTCAATTTCAGGTATATGCTTGGTCGTCGTTCACAAGGTTACAAGCTTATACCATACGACCCTGAACTAGAGAACACACTTCGTTATCTCCGTCGAGATACAAATACGCAAGCTACACTTCCAATCAACATGGGAGACAAGTTGGCACTCAACAACCTCACCCGACCTTTGAAGGATTTCACGGTTCCTAAAGCATTGGACCAGCCGTCGTGCATTGCGTATCCAGCCACTACAACCACCTTTGAGATCAAGAGTGGCACCATTCACCTTTTGCCGCAATTCTATGGCAAGCCTGGGGATGATCCTCACATACATATCAAGGATTTCTTTGCCGTGTGTGCGACTATGCACAATGGAGGGATTAGTGATGAGGCAATCAGATTGCGTTTGTTTCCATTCTCACTCAAGGAACAAGCCAAGGAGTGGCTCTATTCTTTACCTAGTGCATCTATCACTACATGGACAACATTGGCTTCCAAGTTCCTTGCAAAGTTCTTTTCCAGCTCAAAAGACAAACCATATTAGGAAGGAGATCATGGGAGTGCAGCAACTAGATGGAGAATCATTTCATGAGTATTGGGATCGGTTTCAGAGACTCCTAGCTTCATGCCCTCATCACCAAATTGAAGATTGGCTACTTATGCAATACTTTTATGAGGGATTACTCGATTCGGAGAGGATGATGGTTGATGCTACTAGTGGAGGAGGCTTGATGAACAAGAGTGCTATTGAAGCTAAGGAGATGTTCGAGAACATTGCAGCAAACTCTCAACAATTTAATTATCGGAGAGCTCCCCCAAAGAAAGCAGGTGTTTATGAGGTAAGTGCTAGTGATATTGGTCCTCAAATAGCTAATTTGACTAACCTTGTTAAGCAGTTAATCCCTCAAGCACAAGTGTGTGCTGTGTGTGCTAATCCCGGACATCCTACGGAGTCTTGTCCAAGTTTGTATGGTGATGGAGAAGAGATGGCTCAAGCACACTATATGCAGCAACAAAAGCCAAGAAACGATCCATTTTCTAACACCTATAATCCGGGATGGCGGCAACACCCTAACTTTGGATGGAAGAACAACCAAAACGTGCAAACAACCCCAGTTCAACAAAATCAGTTTGTTCCTCAACAAAATGCACCACCACCACCTCCTAGGCAAGGTAAGTCTTTAGAAGAGTTAATTAATTCTTTGGCATTAAGCACTCAAGGTTTTATGCAGGAAACAAGGCGAACACATACACAAATGTCTACAGCAATCAAGAGCCTTGAAAACCAAGTTGGACAAATTGCAGCCTCCTTGAGTCAAAGAGAGCCAGGACAGTTTCCAAGCCAAGTAATTCCAAATCCTAATGGAGGCCATGAAACCGCAAAGGCGATTACTCTTCGAAGTGGAAAAGAGGTGGGAAAGGATGACAATGAGGAGAGAAATTCAACCAAAACAGTGGCTGCCCCCTCTCCCAAGCTTACGGTTCCAAGTGACAACTCTAAGGTAAGTTCTCTTGTGGATCATTCGATTACTTCAAAGATTCCTTTTCCTCGTAGGTTTTTGAATTCAAAGAAGGAGCAAGTTTCAAAGGATATCCTAGAGACTTTCCGAAAAGTGCAAGTGAACATTCCCTTGCTCGATGCGATCCAACAAATTCCAAGCTATGCAAAATTCCTCAAAGATCTTTGTACAAATAAAAGGAAGTTCAAGGAGCATGAAACCGTGGCCTTAAGTGAAGAAGTTTCAGCCGTGCTATTGCGTAAATTGCCTCCTAAACTAAAGGATCCAGGGAGTTTTACTATACCTTGTCTCATTGGAAATCAAAGGTTTGAACATGCTTTATTAGACTTAGGTGCTTCAATTAATTTGATGCCTTTTTCTGTTTTTGAATCTTTAAATTTAGGTGAGCTTAAGAAGACTTCCGTGAGCATACAATTGGCTGATCGATCAATCAAGTATCCTAAGGGAGTGTTGGAAGATGTTTTGGTCAAGGTGAATGAGCTAATTTTTCCAGCCGACTTTCTAGTGCTCGAGATGGAGGAAGTTCCTATTCCTGGAAAAGACCTTCCATTGATTCTAGGACGTCCATTCATGAGAACAGCAAGGACAAAAATCGATGTGTATGAAGGCACTCTCACAATGGCATTCGATGAGGAAACCGTGGAGTTTAAGGTATTAGATGCTTTAAAATATCCTAATGATGATCATGCTTGTTTTTCCATAGATGTACTTGAGCAGGTGGTACAAGAAACGTTAATGCATCACAAGGAGAGACGCCATTGGAGAGGGCACTCATCCAAAGCCCCAGCCCCAAAACTGTGAACAAAGAGGGGAACACAGCTGTACTTGAAGCCGTGAATATGCTTGAGGCCTTGCCTCCCCAAAGAGGTAAGTCTAACTCTATTTTTGAGCCTCTTCCGTTATCATAAGCTTGTTCCCTCTATTGTGAAGGCACCACAAGTTGAGCTAAAACCACTTCCGGAGAACTTGAAATATGCATATTTAGGTGACGAAAAGACGCTACCTGTGATCATTGCTTCTAATTTGAGTGCATCCGAAGAAGACAAACTAATTCGAGTTCTAAGGGAGCACAAGACAGCCCTAGGTTGGACCATTGCAGACATCAAAGGAATAAGCCCTACAAAGTGCATGCATAGGATTCTTTTGGAAGGAGAATCTAAATCTACAAGGGAAGCCCAAAGGAGGCTGAATCCGGTGATGAAAGAAGTTGTTAAGCAGGAAGTTTTGAAGCTTTTGGACGTGGCAATTATATACCCCATTTCGGATAGCAAGTGGGTGAGTCCCGTCCAAGTTGTTCCCAAGAAATCCGGAATTACTGTTGTGAAGAATGAAGACAATGAGTTGGTGCCTCAAAGAATTCAAACGGGTTGGAGAGTATGCATAGATTATAGAAAGCTTAATACCACGACACGTAAGGATCACTTTCCATTACCATTTATTGATCAAATGCTTGAGCGTCTTGCAAGTCATAATCATTATTGCTTCTTGGATGGATACTCTGGATACAATCAAATTGCCATTGCTCCGGAAGATCAAGAAAAGACCACCTTCACCTGTCCATTTGGTACATTTGCTTATAGGCGTATGCCTTTTGGTTTATGTAACGCACCTGCCACATTTCAACGTTGCATGATGTCAATTTTTTCTGATATGGTGGAGGAGATAATCGAGGTATTTATGGATGATTTTTCTGTTTTTGGTGATTCATTTGATATTTGTCTTCACAACCTCTCTTTAGTGTTAAAAAGGTGTCAGGAATGCAATTTAGTGCTCAACTGGGAGAAGTGCCACTTCATGGTACAGCTGATAAGTTCATAATTTCACACATTTGCATGCCTTCATTACTTAGTAATTTTGTTTAGTTTCTCTTTATTTTGAGACACTTATCTATGTTTGTGTGTTCTGTAGGTTAAGGCAGCAAGAGATCACTTTTGAAGCAAAATGGTGCAAAACGTGCAAAAACTGGAGACTGAGTTAGAAGTTCATTTCAGACTTATCTTCTTCATCTGAGCTTGGATTGGGCCAATTCTTGTGTGGTTGGATCAGACACATTCTGAACTTCAAAATGGACATCTTAAAGTCATCTTTTTATTCAGCCAAGCCCAATTCGTGAGCTCATGAAAATACACATCATGCTGACATGAAGATGACCTATGGCTGCTGGTGGGATTTATTGGTGCAACAACCAATTCTGATTTTCTAAATACAAGTGTTGTATGCATTAGTCATATTCAATTCAGAATTCCCCTTTCCTTCTCCATATAAATATCACAATCCCTCTCTTCCAATTCAGACAACATCAATCATATCCTGAGATTCACCACAAAGAGAGAAGAGAGCTAGTAGCAAAGGAGGAAGAGCTGGGAGCTGTCCTGGAAACTACCTTGTTGCCACCAGCTAGTTCTTCTCTTCTCTTTATTCTATCTATGTATTTCTTATTTTTTGTATTCATAATTATGTTTAACTAATCCATTTTGTTAGGGCTTAGGATGAAGCCCTAGTCATGAATATTCAATGTTATGAATGGTTTCATAGTTAATTGATTTCCTTGCTTTCATTATCAAGTTGTTAATCTCCAGCTTATTATGTGCTTGATGTATGTTTTCTTGGAGTAGCTAACTAGGATTTTATGCATCTAGCACAGGTTGGGAAGGGGTTTAGATTCACCAATTCTACTCTCCTTTCACAAGCAACACATGAATGGCCTAAGAATCATTCAAGGGGTTAATAACCATAGGTTGACTAGGACAGATACCATGTTCTAGGACTTGTGTGATTATCATATTCTCAAGGAACTTAATGACTCTTATATGCTTTATTCTAAGTAGATACCATGCTTAGGTTGCATATTAGAGATCACGTGTTGTGTAGAAAAAGGGCCAACGAAGCTTGAAAAGAGCTGACCTCTGAGTTTCATTGAAAACAAGTGGGCCCAACGAGAGCCGACCTCTGAGTTTCAATTGCCGATGTGTGGATCTTCACGTGTGATTACACGTGAGGGGGAGTGTTGGAATCCCACATTGGTGGGGTGAAAGAAAACAAATGAGTTTAAATAGAATTACCACACTCTAACTAACATCGAGGCCTTTTGTGGTAAAAACCTCATACCACATAGGCTATACTATAAGTGGTTCGTGCACTTGCGAGAATTGAAGTTGCTATTTTTAATAACTCATTTTAGTTGTTAGGAATAGGCTCAACAACAACAGGGTATTGTATTAGGTCACATTATCTCTTGTAGGGGAATTGAAGTGGACAAGGCAAAAATTGACATTGTGAGAAGCTTGCAGCCCCCCAAAACCGTGAAGGAGATTAGGTCATTACTAGGACATGCAGGGTTCTATAGGCGTTTCATCAAGGACTTTTCAATGATATCAAGGCCCCTATGTCGGTTGCTTGGAAAAGATGTGGAATTCGAGTTTAATGAAGAGTGCTTGGCTGCATTTAACAAGCTTAAGGAGCTTTTGATATCTGCCCCTATCATGCAGCCTCCAGATTGGAATTTTCCCTTTGAGTTGATGTGTGACGCCTCGGATTATGATGTGGGGGCCGTGCTTGGACAAAGATTGCACAATGTACCACATGCCATCTATTATGCCTCCCGGACTTTGAATGATGCTCAGTTGAATTATTCAACTACGGAAAAGGAGTTGCTTGCTGTTATTTTTGCTTTAGAGAAATTTAGATTATATCTTATTGGCACTAAAGTAATTGTATTCTTTGATCATGCAACACTTAGGTACCTCCTCCATAAGAAGGAAGCCAAGCCGCGACTGATTAGGTGGACTCTCTTGCTTCAAGAATTCGATTTGGTGATTAGAGACAAGAAAGGGAGTGAAAACGTGGTGGCTGACCATTTGAGTAGGCTGGTGCACGGATCCAATGAAGAAGAGGACATACTTCCTCTACGTGAAAGTTTCCCCGATGAGCAACTCTTCACCCTCGAAGCCAAGGACTCTTGGTACGCTGACATTATCAATTACAAAGCTTCAAAACTGATTCTGGAGGATCTCACTCGAGCTCAAAAGGATAAGCTTGTGAAAACAAGTAAGTATTATGTTTGGGATTATCCATACTTATGGAAATATTGTCCAGATCAGATTGTTAGAAGGTGCGTGTCCGAATTTGAATTTAATTCTATACTTACCTTTTGTCATTAATCTGCATGTGGTGGACATTTTGGTACTAAGAAAACAGCCCTTAAAGTATTGCAATGTGGTTTTTATTGGCCTAGCTTGTTCAAAGATGCATATACTTATTGTTCCACATGTGATAGATGTCAAAGAACTGGTAACATTAGCTCTAGGTATCAAATGCCTTTAACGCCTATCCTTATTGTTGAAATTTTTGATGTGTAGGGCATTGATTTTATGGGGCCATTCCCTTCCTCTTATGGCTTTATTTACATTCTCCTTGCTGTTGACTATGTCTCTAAATGGGTGGAAGCAATTCCTACTCGGACTAATGATTCAAAAGTTGTTTTGAGCTTTGTGAAGGACAACATCTTTTCTAGGTTTGGAACACCAAGAGCCATTATCAGCGATGGAGGCAGTCACTTTTGTAATAGGTCATTTGAGGCACTTTTAAAGCGGTATGGAATTACACATAGGGTCTCAACACCTTATCATCCCCAAACAAGTGGACAAGTGGAGATTAGTAATCGAGAAATCAAGCAAATCTTGGAGAAAACCGTGAGCCCTATAAGGAAGGATTGGAGTTTGAGACTTAATGATGCATTATGGGCATATAGGACAGCCTACAAAACCCCCATTGGTATGTCTCCTTTTCGTTTGGTTTATGGTAAAGCATGTCACCTTCCGGTTGAACTTGAACATAGAGCATTTTGGGCAATCAAAAAATTCAATTTCTATATGAAAGAGGCTGGAGATGCAAGGCGACTCCAATTGAATGAATTGGATGAGATGAGGAATGATGCCTATGAGAGTGCACGGATTTATAAGGAAAGGACTAAGGCATTTCATGACAAAGCCATTCAAAGGAAGACCTTTGAAATAGGGCAGAAAGTCTTGCTCTTCAATTCACGTCTCCGGCTATTCCCAGGTAAGTTACGCTCTAGATGGTACGGTCCTTTTGTTGTTACTAATGTTTTCCCTCATGGTGCAGTTGAGATTCAAAATGACAAGACGGGAAACATATTTAAAGTGAATGGACATCGCTTGACACTACTACAAAAAACGAAATAGACGACGGGAATCCACCGTCGTGTATCATGTTTTACAACCAACGTGAAATCGACCGCCGTCTTTTAACACATGAAATAACGACGGCAAATAACCGACGTGGTTAATATATTACACGTCATAAAAAAAAAACTAAAACCGATGTCTATTTCATACATAAAGCATAAAAAGACAACTTTCGACTATCTTAGACGACGGTTTTAGTAAAACACAGACGTTTAAATAATGTTAAATGTCAAAAACAACTACAAATTCGACGTAAATATTTTTATCAACGTCTCTAATTAAAACACAACCGACGTGTAAAACGTAGAAACCGTCGTGGTTAATAAATACTACGTTCACTAAATAAAAAAACTAATGTCTAAAACATATAACATGGTAAATTAGACGTCACTTTTGTCAAAAACAGTGACGTTTTAAATATTTAACATGGCATATATTTACTTGGACTGACGTAAAAAAAAAATAACCACGACCCTTTAGGTCACAACAGACGTTGAAAATTATTTTGACAGCTTGAACACAGAAAAAAACGACGTGGATATAATATTACATGTCGGTTAATTAAAATACCTGTCATGTTTAATCCATTTAC
>NW_018922428.1:29943-42201 GCF_002207925.1 Prunus avium
ATTACTTCTAGTTTAATCATCACAACACTTAGGTTTCATTTGTCTAGCTCAATCATACTTTGTGATTGAGATAGATGAATCTGTGAAACCATAACTCACTTCATACATCAAACTACATGCAACTTGAGCTTGGTGCTCTTGAGAGAATCTGCTGCTAAGAGATAAAGAAAAGGTGCTTGCTGAGAGATTGGATTGCAGCTGCCTGATAGATGAGCTAAGTCTTCTTTCGTTTTTCTTGTATTTCTTAATTGAGCAGATTGGATCTCTCCTGGCTTGGTGCCCCCAGTTTTTCACCCTGTTGGGTTTTCTGGGTCAACAATTATCGTGTGTTATTTACATTCCGCTGTTACTAGTTTTAATTTATTAACCACGAAATTGTTTGTGTTTGTGCTTGTGTGCTTTTAAAGTACTTAAAATTTTAAAAAGGGTAGTCTTTTTCTTCTCACCTACTTCACCCCCCCTCTGTAGGCTTTTAGAGCTTAGGGCCTGGTTTTACATATTGTACATTTATTGTACTGGTATTGCTATTGCAATGTAAACTGTGAGTACGAAATTAAAGGGCCTGGAATGTAACTCCAAATGGATCCAAAACATTAAAGTTCTTAGAATTCCATTATTACACAGTTATCGTGATACTCCTACTACACCTTCTTTTTTTATTACAAATTCAGCCGATGCATGGGGCAAATGGGGGGCAAATACAATATCAAATGTCCTATGTGTTTGACTAGATATAGTTGGTGAAGGAGCATTACGACTGTTAACCCCAATAGATTGATGATGTCTTGCCAAGAGCACCCTTGAATTTATGCAATGTGCCCAAGCCAGTCCCAAAGCTGGACTCACCTGTGTGCCTGATGTGTGCAGGCACTCCAAGTTTCCCAACCTCACCCCATTCACTCCATCATGTGGCCCAATAAAATCCATCACTTGGTTAGTGACAACCACCGACAACCCAAACTTATTTGCTAAAAGCCTTCAATGTCCCAGATATCTTGAAGAACATTTCAGACCGCCCTTTCAAATCTGCCGATGTTGTCTGATACTGTGATCTAAACAATGTAGCAATGGAATCAATGACAATGAGTTTCACAGGTAATCGGGTGTGATCAATGGTAATAAATGCTTGTATGTCTCGAAGGACATGGATGAGTTGTTGAGCATCATGAATGCCATGAACATATATGTCTTACAATGGCTCCATCCCTATTAAGTTGGGGTATGATGCATGATAAAGGTTGCCTAGTTGTTGCAATCGACGAAATGAGAAGCTGAATTCTGTGAATATGCAGAGGGAGGAGCCCCCTAGTCCGCCATGTGAGGGTGGGAGCTGAGCTCTAACCGTAAGTTGGAGACAAAGTTGCGTCTTTCCGGAACCTCTCTCCCCTACCAATTCTGTTATGGAGTTGCAGGGTATCCCACCGCTTAAGCAGCCATCTAGTGTTGGGCATCCGATGGATAATTTAGGGGTTGAAAGAGGAAGGAGCATGAGGTTTTGTGGTGTCATGTTTCTGTAATTTAAGGTGGGATGTGATGGTGATGCAAGGCAAGATTTGTAAACACCGTTAACCACTCGAACGAACTCGTGCTCTTATATAATAGATATTATTAGATAGTTATACAGGCTGAGACTTTTAAGGGATGTATACTTCATCCCTTTCCCAATTTTTAATTTAATTTTGGTTTACTTTTTTGTAATTTTTTCGTCTAATATATTTTAAAAACCATGCTGATGCAGTACCTACTGCAATAGGATCGTATTGCAACTCTATTGTACTCTTATTGACATCATATTGCCATTAAACACATGCTAATTGTGGAGTTATTGCCTCTATATCGCCACTGAACTGGATACGGATAAACTGTATACGCAAAAAATACAAAAAGAGGCATCATAATTCCATAAAATCTAATTTTGAAACTTACATAATACAACCAAAGGCCACCCCATAGTTACATAATACAAAAAGAGGCCACCTAAACATGATTCCATTTTACACGTTGTTTCCACTACATTTTACAGCCAGTCCAAAGTCATATTAAAGTGTCACAAATTTCCTGCTGTTGCCACATTCGAAGTTGCATACTCTTCAATTGCGGCGACCGCGACCCATGAAATTCATGACCCGCCCACAGTGATGTTGTCCCAGTTTCCTTTTGGATCCACTATTTTTGTAAACTTACGAAATAGTTCGAATCTGGTTTCCACTTGTTGCTTCAATTGGGCCATTTCATCAGATTCCTTGAATACCATAATTGCAGTGGCAGGGGCAATTTCAATTTTGGCTTTCATACCCTTTATATGGAGGAGATGCATGCGGGCATGATAACGAGAGCAAAATGTGCGCTTTCTTATGACTCCCCACCTAGCTTGGCCCTCCACAATTTTTGAAACTATGTCTGCATGGAGATTTTTCCAAAACATGGTATTGCCTCGACAATGCTGCATGCCATGGACCAAGTCTGCAGTGAGTGAATTGGGTGACTTGGCTTCTGTTTCAGTCTCCCTTCCTTTAGTAATTGAAAGCGTTGGGTTTGGTGTGAGGTTATGGTCCATAGTTTTGGATATTTATTGTAGGCTGGTGTATGACTTAATTGGAGAAAAGTGGGACTAAATGCGATGTGAGTGAAATCAGTGGGGAAGGTAATGGCTGCAAGGAGTTAATGTCATGCAAGTTTTCCCTTCAGGCAGTTTTTTTTTGGGTCGAAATCCCTTCATACAGCTGGGTTGATTAATATAGGCAAGCATTAATGATGTGGAGTAAATCAGAGAGTAATTGGCGGGAGGGATTGGGGGGAGTAATTGGTGGGATGAGGGATTGGCGAGAGTCTTGGGCGGGATAGTATTAGGTGGGAGTTATCGCCCAGTTGGCTGTATGCCTGTTTTTAATATATTTCTATTTTGGATTTTCCGAATTTGGTAAATTTCCCATTATGTAATTGAAATAATTTGCCTAATTTGCTTAATTCACCAACTAATACAAATTTTCCAATATGGTAATTTTCTTATTTCCCATTTCCGCAATTTCAATTCATTTCCAATGTTCCATTTTTCCTATTATCCAATTATCCAATTTGCCAATTTTACAAGTTTCCTATTTTCCATTTTCCAATGTTCCTATTTTCCTATTTTGCAAGTTTCCTTTTTTCCTATTTCCAATTTTCATATTTTCCAAGTTTCCTTTTTTTCCTTTTTCCAATTTTCCTATTTTTCAAGTTTCCTTTTTTCCTATTTCCAATTTTCCTATTTTCAAGTTTTGTTGTTTCCTTTTTCCAATTTTCCAATTTTCCTATGTTCCAAGTTTCGTTTTTTCCTTTTTCCAATTTTCCAATTTTCCAAGTTTCGTTTTTCCCGATTTCCAATTTTCCTATTTTCCAAGTTTCCTGTTTTCCTATTTTCAATTTTCCACTTTTCCTTTTTTCCTATTTCCATTTTTCCAATTTTCCAATTTTCTAATTTTCCAAGTTTCCTTTTTTCCTATTTCCTATTTTCCTATTTTCCAAGTTTCCTTTTGTCCTATTTCCAATTTTCCAATTTTTCTATTTTCCAAGTTTCCTTATTTCCAATTTTCCAATTTTCCAATTTTCCTATTTTCCAAGTTTCTTTTTTTCCAATTTTCGAATTGGCCTATTTCATATTTGCCTAATTTACTTTTTCTATGTTCCAATTTGTACGTGGGAATTTTCGTATTTCCCCAAAGTTTCATATATTCCTCTATATATATAATTGGTTAGTTACTTAGTCCTTTTTTGGCCTGAAATCCACAATTTCCATTTTCTCATTAAGGTTTGGTTTTGTTTCGTTTGTAAGGCACTTTTATTGCTGTTATTGTAATGCTCTACTGCTGTAAATGACAGCCAAGTTGTAAATGGTGTCGTTTGCAATCCCATCAATTTAATGCACCAACTAAATGCTAATATACTTCAGACAAGTTCCTACATATAACTGAAGCTTCCTACTAGTGGTTAGTTACATAGTCCTTTTTTGGCATGAAATCCACAATTTCCTTTTTCTCATTAAGGTTTGGTTTTTGTTGTTTGTAAGGCACTTTTATTCCTGTTATTGTAATGCTCTACTGCTGTAAATGACAGCCAAGTAGTAAAAGGTGTAGTTTGCAAGCCAATCAATTTAACTCACCAACTAAATACCCAATATACTTCAGACAAGTTCCTGTTAGAAATGTGCCCTAAGAGCCAATACATTTGATGTAATCTCCTTAGAATACATTTCATATATGATATATAAAGGGCAAACTTATTTGTTATCTTTTACATCATGTAAAGAAACAAATGTCCAGGGTATGCTAAATAAGAAATAAAGTAATCTAAAGAAGATTAGATTCGGGAGACCTTTAATCTCTAACTGTAGCATCCCAAAATGTTCCTAATCATAGGTTATCAAATGGGCATTGATAAACCGTCAAGATTAGCACATATTATGTATGCTCAATTGGGAGGATGGTTAGTCTCAAACCATTTGTGTAGTTGACACTAATACAAGTATGTGGGTGCTCATTAGTGAATGAGTACACTGAACGCGATCAACCGTAGTTCTCATATGGAGTATTTATCTACATGTCAAATGAGAACTCATAGTTGCAATAATGCAAATTAGTCCTTAGACCTGAGGCATCATGGTTGTCCTGTGATGCATTATTGATCTTTGATAGCTCTTAAAGTCAAGCCGTAAAAGATTTGTCTTAAGTGTTGTTGGGATCTCTTAATTCATCATAGGGGCATGTGAATGTACAATAAGGAATCTCTACTTTCGATAAAGAAGGAGAATGTTTCAAGATGTGATTCAGTAAATCTTTGGCCAAAGTATTTTGAACTTGATTTAGAAAGTTGTTCTTAATCACGTTCTTTTGAATCACATGAGGTTATAAATCATATTAGGGGTTTGACATAAACAATATGTACCCTAATAATATGATTTGAAACATTGTATAAGAGAAGGACCGTATTGCATTGCAATTCCAACTGAATAGGTTCTTCATCTATTCTGGTTAGCTTGGGTAGCCTTGATATATTGCTAGATGTCACTCTTGGCTTGTGGAAGTCCTAGGATTGATTGTGATCGATCCAAATAAAGGAAGAATTAAAAAGAGGGTTTTAATTCCAGTTGGTTAGAAAGAGTTCTAATATTTTCCCACTACCTTGCTAATTAGAACCTAATGGATCGCACACCTTAAATGGTTAACTGTGAGTAATACAAATGAGAATGAGGAAATCAATTTGATTGATTTGATGTGGATGATTTACTACATGTAAAACCGTATTTGGGCTAAGTAATAGTTAACGGAAAGCCCAAATGGTTGGGTATCAAGCCCAAGGGCTTAAGACACCTAAATATTATGGTTTAAGTGTCATAAGGCCCAAGTTTGGAAGCCCAATGGGGTTTGGCCGAAAATGATTAAGTGAATGTGTATGGGAATTGTTTCCATAAGCTAATTAACACACAAACACAATCCAACATCAACCAAATGGGTTTGGAAGATCAAAGAGAGAAAAAAAAAGAGTTTTCAAGAGTGAAACACTTTCATCTTACAAAGTGGTTTAGATTGAAACCAATCTTGAGAATCTTGCACTAGCATCCAAGTATTCTCAAGATACTTATTCTCATCTCAAGGTTCCATCGGTGTGGAGACTTAGAGGCCATATACTTTTGTGGCTCACATGGAGGAGAAAGATCAAGGAGCAAAGATCAAAGATCAAAGACGAAATCATGAAGAGAAGACCAAACACAAATTGGTTCATACAATTGCTTCAAGCGTAATTAGATCTTATCCTTTCTCTTGATTTTTTCATTTATGAAATCATATCAATATTCATGGCTTAAAATACTTGGAAGAAGTTTTGTTTTGAATTTAAACAACCACCATATTCTTCCGCTGCGATTAATTTGATTAATTGTATGTTTAATATTCAAATGAACTTCTTAAATTTTTTTTAAAACCAACAGTTCCTACATATAACTGAAGCTTCCTACCATTTCTGCAGCATAGGCACCTTCTTAACGGGAACGGTAATTATTGTTGCTGTTATTGTTGTTTACAAGTTTTCATAACGTCAAACTGGAGACTGAATGTACGTTTATTTGTTTTATTGCAAACTGCAGCTGTGACTTGTCCCCAGCGATACTTAAAGATGTTGGACGTACACCCTCCAAACGACCATGTCTGTTACTCGAGAGACCTGCCGTGGCATGTGCCGTTCCCATCTCCACCTGTGACTCCCAATCACGATCCCACTTCATCTGGAAGTGAGGCTGAGAGCAATGATCCGCTTGACAAAATCTGTGCCGTCAAGCAGGATCTCCAATATTTGTCAAAGGCAACAGATTGGTGGGAGACGAAATGTGATATTCATGGGCAAGTTATGGGAAACTTGTCAAACAAGTTGAACAAAGCTTATGCAGGCGAAGTTAAGCAAACTCTAAAAGAAATAAGTCGGAGCAAAGAGTTAGAGGCCCTCAAGTTAAAATTGGAAGAGACAAAGAAATATGTTGTCGAAAAATTCTCAAAATCTGAAGAATATAACCATGACATGGTTGAATGTTTCAACAACGGCTTCGAAATGTTCCGAGATTATGCTTCGATCATCTCACCAGACTAAAATTGGAGTGAAATTGATGTAGTTGGTGTCAGGGAGGTGCTGAATATGGGTGGAGAGGGAATGGCTCATCATAGCCTCGTGCATGCAGCGAGGAGGAAGGCCAAAGACATGGATCTTTTAATGGACCTCTAGTAAGGGTGAGTGGTGGTTCGGTTCATGCGGTGCTGAGTGATGCGATGTCAAAGTGTTGCCTTCCTTTTCCTTTCCTGGGATAGTATTGTTAGGGTTCGGTGGGGATTTATTTTGCATGTCTAAATTGTAGTCTGTAATGGATGTGTGTATTGTATCTAAATTGACTTAATATTGCTATCCTATTGCATGTGTATTGTACTAATATTTCCTTTGTATTGTATAGATATTGTATGCATATTGCCACCCTATTGCATGTATATTGTGATACTATTGCTGTCGTATTGCGGTTATATTGCCCTAATATTGCCTCTGCAGTGAATGTATATTGGCCTAATATTGCTATTATATTGCATGTATATTGAATACGGCTCATCAATGGGTTTACGGTTTAGGCCCTACTTCATTCTAAAAGAAGACGAGGACGAGAAAGAAACAACGTGCCTTTCAAAAACAGACAGTCAGGTGCATCATAATTGCATCGTAAGACATTGTAAGAAATTATTTTAAAAAATAATAACAACTAAAAAATAATTTACAAAGAAAGGAAGGTATGAATAAATAAGCAAATGCTTTGTGATGGGTTGAAGAAAAGGATGATTACATTTGGTGGTTTGATTATGTTTGGTGGTACGATATGTTGTTCGTCTTAATCTTCATATATGTAATTGTTGTATTAATAATTGACACAAATTCATCTCGTAATCATCCAATTATTAAAGCTAAGTAAATGAAAAGAAACAAAAGAAGAAGCCCAAAATAAACAGAAATAGCAATTTCTAGTACCCTTTTATCGCTTCTGTATCGCCACTGTATCACTAACGTATCACCAGTTTATTGCGTTTTAGGAAAAACGAATTATGCACTTCCTCTGTTTTTCATTTTTGACATATGTCCATTGTTTGACCTCCATTTTCCTGTAAGGAAAACAAAGAACACATGAATTTAATTTGGAATAGATAGATAGCTTTCCATTAAACCTTTTGACAAAAAAAAGTGAGCAGCATACCTTCTCCAAGCAAGCAAAGGCAGGATTGAGTTCATGGCCATTAGTTCAAACATTATGTGATCTAATAGGGAAAACTAATTTTTGGAACAACTAATGAATCTTCAAAAGATAAAGAACAACTACTAAACTAATTTATGCAGTTTAACTTTGCACGGGTCACAGTGCTCAACATGATATTTGGTAACCATCTCTATACTTAGTGTATATTGCAGGCTTCTATGCATTCCAAACCTTCATTCTTCTGTGATAAAACTGTTAAATTACCATGATTTCTAAAGTAAACAAACGAATCTGTACATTTATTTGTACATGCACACTGCGCATTGCACATCTGCGCATCGCACATCTGCGCATCTATTAATCACCACACCAATGTTTCAAAGATTGAGTCAGAGGGCAAAATGATCAATTACATATTTCAAATTAGTCATTTGCTCATACAAACTTGGCCCTAAAATTGTACGAATGGTAAATATACTGACAGAATAGCTATTAATGAAAAATTCTGAACAAACGAGGAACTTATTTTTCTAATATTGTGGTGGAAGCGTGTTAAGTGATTTTCCACATTTGTTCATGGGGGTAAAGTATATCTTACCTCTTTCTAAACATTATGAGGTTCCAAATTCCAATAACAACATGAGATGCAAATGAAACTACAACTCAAAGGAGAGGAGGTCCTTGGAGTGATTTCAAAGATATTTAACCTCAGTAGATTGCAAGTTTTTAAGGCTGTACGCATAATATTGAGTGGTAACCCAAAAGAATTCTCTCTACTGAAATCTCTTCCTGATGTTGAGAAGACAGAGTGGATACTCTTACTCATTAGTCAATCTGAAGGTAACTTTCTTGATAAAAATTGAGCCAATAGCTCAGGGGATATAAAATGGGTATTGGACATAAAGCCACTTATCAATATTTACTTTCTCTCAAGAAAAGAAAAAGTTTGAGATACGCTATCCCTTCCGGCCATGGTATGGCGCTCTCTCTCTCTCTCTCTCTCTCTCTCTCTCTCTCGCTCTCAAACTTAATTTCTAGTTCAGCACTTTTTGTTGTTTTAGTTTTATGCTTTTAACATATCAAACCAATACTTCACTTTGTAAGATTCCTACTTAATATCTAGATAGAAGAGCGTATATATATTATTGCTTTATATATCATTGATAGAGTAGTATGACTAATCTATCTTTTTATTATTTTTCATGTATCATTCTCTTTATATACTTGTTCTTGTCCTTGTTCTTATTCACACTCACACTTCCAAGCACTACTGCATAACGTCTTATCTTGGTTACAATTAGCTTCTTGACTTGTTAGCTATGAATTACATGCTTCAAGAACATAACTTATAATCCATTCAAGTTTTCTTGTTTTATGTTTTGAAAGGAGGGTTTAGATTCAATTATATGGTTAAACTGAGGGGTTTGAACTGAAATATCCGAATTTTAAATCCTTCTACTCCAACATATTAAAGAGAAAAAGAAAAGTATGAACCAGTGAAGAATCAAAGTAATTATAATAGGTTCTTCATAATTCACACACTCACTCAATGAGTTTCAGTAAGAAAGCTAGTGTAAGCCAATTGGACAGAATTTACTTGCACATACTCCCTCCTTTGATGTAGTTTCCAAGTGCATCACCTTACGATAACTATTTATATTTTCAATTAGTACTGCCTTGTGACTTCAATTAGTAATGCCTTGTGACAATTTCAGAGCAATTTCATAGAAACCCATAAACCCTAAACCAATTTCAGAGCAACCCCTAAACCCTAAAACCATAAACCAATTTCAAAGAAACCCCTAAACCAATTTCATATAAATCCATACACCCTAAACCAAATTCACAAAAACCCAAAATTTCTAAGAAAAGGACGATGAACAGTACCTTGTGGCTGTGAACCGTGGAGTTAAGCTTGGATGAACTGCATCAGAGACAGAGAGAGTTAGACGACAGAGAGAGAGCTGAGCGACAGAGAGAGACAGAGCCAAGAGAGTTGAGAGAAAACACAATTTCTGAAGAAGTGATATGGGTGCAATCAGTCAACAATAAATATGTATTTATAGGTGGTAGTTTCAAAATTTTAAGGGAGGGGTGGTATTTTCAAAAAAATTTATAAAATTGGTGGCATTTTGAGCTATTTCCCTTTATTTTTTTCCTTCTTTGTTATAGTTTTTCTTCTTTTTTATTCCCACATCATTTGCATTTTTCTTCTTTATTCCTTTTTGTTCCTTCGTTTTGCTGCTTCTGTTCCACGTTTTCTTCTGTATTTCTTTCATCTCAAATTTTCTTTTGGTATGCTGCGTTTCATTTCCTCCTCCTTATTGATTTTATCAATAGTTGCTTTATTGTTATCGTTTTAGTTTTATGTGTTGATTGTTGAGATTTTTAATTTCAATAATAAATTGCTGAAAGTCTAAAAGGAACTTTGAATAAATTGATGATATCACATTTGTGGAAAATATGGTCTCATTACTTTCACTAGAAAAAAAAAAAAAAAAAAAAACCTCTTACAAGAGGCCCTCTGTGACAACAATTCCTGGCTACGCCATTGATGTAGTATATTATTCCAAGAAGACAAGTGTAGACTATATTATTTTCTGCATTGGCGCATGCCGACGACAAACAAATATTATTCTCTCGTATAGACTGTCATTTTCAGTCCTTAGATGAGAAAAAACTTAATTGCTTCGCCATAATTTGAGGTTGTTCTGAAGGCAAGCAGCTTCAAAAGATTCCTTCTCATCATCTATATAAAGAAATGTGACATGCATGCAGTGGCGGATCCAAGATCCGTAACCCAAGGGGTCATAGTGTAAATGTTCCAAAAAAAAAATTAAGAGAGTTAATTTTCCTATCTATTTTTTCTCTTCCAAATTTTATTATTTATTAGACAAATATAATTGAATGATTTCAATTTGCCATCTTTTTAAATTTGTCATAAACTCTGGAAGCCCAAGTTCAGCGCATTTGGCCAACTAGAATGGTAAATAATTTGGGAATTGAGGATTTTGGGGGGAGTTGGGTAAAAAGCTGCTGCTCTTTTGTGAAAAATGAGCAACTTGTAACTTGTTTCTGTTTCTTTAAGAGCAACTTGCCTTTACAAAACGACGTGTTTTGCAAAAAAAGTTGGAAGCGCCTTAGAAAAACAACGCCGTTTTGTCAAATGATTAAAAAAATAACATAAGCAGCTTCTCTTCTTCTTCCCCGCAAGCTCTCCTCCTCCTCCTCCTCAGGCTTTTCATCAAACAGATGGTGGGAAGTTCAAGGGTCACACCTCCAGCAAACTAAGACCAACAAGCCTATTTCCATGATTGTTAAGGGGTCGTTTGACCCCTATGACTGCCACTGCATGCATGTTTATATAAAAATACTTAATTCCTTCCATCTGACCGACAAATACTTTGGCTTGAGGAGACAATCTGTGTGTAGAGACATAATCAGCAATGGCATATTTCACCTTGCCTTCTGGTGAGAATCTATCTGGTGGTATTCCCCTGTTTGCTCGTGCAGGTAATTTTTTCACAATTTCAACAATATTTTGAGAAGCATTGGGATCTGAAGGACTTACCCCAGGAATGTTCAGTGGAGCATAAGCAAGTATGTCCGAGAGAGGGGATCGCTGCTATCCAATTTAGAATCGCTGATGTCTAATTTAGCTCGGCTGTTTGGCTTGGCTGGACTGATCGGCAGCCTGCTTCCAGCAACTGCTTGGCTCAGCTCGGGTTCCAGCGCACTATATTGTGCTTCTTTCCCCCGTATTTCTATCTCAAACCAATTATGTGCTTCTTTTACTATATTCTCCCCTTGAAGGACATAATTTGACACATATGACAGAAAAAACATCTCGTTCTCCACAAACGTAACATCCATGGTAACATTAAAGCAATGTATGTGCAGCCCTATGCGTTGATGACATTTGACACAGAGTTTGATATAGATATTGTGGGAGCAAATATTTTCGTCTCCAGTCAGAGCACGCCATGTGGAAAAGAAGATTATCCCTTAAATTAATTAATTAAACCATTTTTTGGGATAATTAATTAATCTGGATAATATCTTAATTATATGGTATTATCTCATAATTAACAAGGATAATATCATTAATTGGGATATTATCTTATAATTAATGAGATAATATCAATAATTCGGGTATTATCTTATCAAAGGGATAATATCCTAATTATAGGATATTATCTTATAATTAACGAGATAATTCAGATATTATCAAGCCCGACTCGATCTCTACGAAACCCTAGCCCCGAGGCTACGAAACCCTAGCCCCGAGGCTCCTATAAATAGATGACTTCAGTCATCATTCAAGGTACTTCAAAAACCCTACATCTAAACCTACTCCTGATACCTGAGAAAATACCTGAAGCTCTCTCTCCCTCTCCACTCTCCTTATTTTCTCCACACGGCTCCGGCCACCACACACGGCTCCGGCCGCCCGGTTTACACCATACAACTCCGTACCCTTTGCTTAGCTATTGTTTTCCTACAAA
>NW_018922428.1:53875-77849 GCF_002207925.1 Prunus avium
ACACTTGCATTATAAAAGATGAATTGGTTGATGCACTTCACTAATGCATACAACACTTGCATTATAAAATCTGAATTGGTTGATGCACTTCTCCAATAAATCCCACCAGCAGCCCTAGCTTTCTTCTCTTCATCCATTCATCCAAATTAGGCCTTAACATGCTTGAATTGCATGAATTATGCTCTCTAAAGCCATCATTATTACCTAAAGCTCAATGAACTGAAAGATAAACACAAAAAGGATTAAAAGCACAAGTTTAACTCAAAAACATAACCAAATCATAAGCTAGAAGGGTACAAAATGATATACAATTATGAACCGATCAGTGGTCGATTCACGCCGTGCGCCAGTAGCTCGGCCAAGCACCCAGACCGTGACCAAGCCAAAGATGTCAACCTTGGCATCAACTCCCACCCCAACCCCCAGGGCAGCGGCCATGGTGACAATGCTAAGGACCTTGGCACTTAGGACCGTACCATCCCCCCGTCGGTCCGGCCGAGCGATGCTGACGATACATACCTGGCCTCTTGTGCTTTTTTCAATGCTTCTGCTCATGCCTGACCGTCTGTTTGTTTTATAGCTCAAAGTCGCAAGAGGAGTAGGGAGGTCACAGATACCGAGGCTGCTCATGACGCGGAGGTAGCGGAGACCGAAGCTGAAGTAGGCAAAGACATGCAGGTTGAAGACGTCGCAGCCGAGGAGGAGGTACCAGAGCCGCCGAGGAAAAGGCTCTTCCTCGTCCTCTCGGAAGGCGAAGGCGAAGGCGAGGAGGAGCCTTCCCTTACGATAGTAAGTGAATATATGGCCTTCAAAATATTCTGACAATTTGGTCTTGTTCTTAGGACGAGGCGCTAGGCGCTGAGGCAACAACTGCGGATTTAATATATGTTGCTTCGGTGGGGTCTCCACCGGTCGCGACGACCGTGCCTACCTTGACTCCCGGTTGTCCTCCGTCTCCCTAGTGGCATCCTGATCCGCTCGGTAAGTGTTTGTTCATGTTATAACAAGTTAGTCTCCTTTTAGATTTTTCTCTATCTTTTGAACTAACGAACATTGCCCTCAGCCCCACAAATCACCCTTGCCTTCGTCCACAGCTATCATTACTCCGAGCCTACCACCGGTCGCTTCGATCGACGTGCCCATGCCACAAATTCCCCTTACTCAAGAGTCGACGATCGTGATCGAGCTCGTGGTCGTTGAGGCCTCCACTGTGCCACCTGCTGCAGAAGTGAGTGTTCTTTGGGTGGTTCTTACTTTTTTACTTACTTGGCCGCTTTATACTTAACTATTTCACTTTCTCAGGAGCTCGCTTCTTCCGACGACCTTGCCGAGCTGTACGCCAGCCTTCACGAGGAAAGAGGCAGCCAAGGCTACCATTGAGGAGCTTCGAGAATTTCTGTTCGTGGGAGTCAACCATATGGGCAACGACGAAACTTTTAGGGAGTTCAGGTCTTGTCTAGATATGGCCATGGCTCTTGTCTACTGGATTCGGCCCAATTGGACGAGCTGCAAGTTCGCCTGGCCGAGGGTTAGGAGATGATCAATCAGTATGCCGAAGCCGGGATGAGGATGGCGAAGGGTGCTCACTCAACCAAGAACTGGCGGAGATTAAGCAACATACCCAACTGTGGGCTGCGCAGATCTCACGGCCTGGTGCTCCGGGCCGAGGGGATGTGCGTTAACACGTGGCTTCCTGCTTTTGGGTGCGGTGCGGTTTGTGCGCGGGCGTGCCAGCACGGTCTACCGTGTGTCGAGGTGTTGGTGTGGATAGAGTAGTGAAATGGTTAAGTGGTGCGCCTGTTTGGACTCAACTTCTAATCCAACGATTGTAGCCGAGAGAGGAACGGTTCTCGGCTGTGAGGTTCACGGCCTGAGCTACAAGGCCGTTTAAAGGTGGTGTTGATGGTGGGTTTTGGGCGGTGCTTCGGCGCGCTGCTCAGGGAGCGACGGTCGTATGATATATGGGGTGCATGAAATGGTAACAGAGATGGTGCTCCGGCGCCTCGAAAATCAAGGGTCGTATGATATATTGATGAATGGATTTTCCTTACAATCTAACGCTACTATTGAAAGTGCAGTATAGGAAAATACAATTTGCTTCGTGGGAGGCTTTTGTTTGGTGTTTGAACCCTTTGAATTTAGCTTGAGCCTTGTATTTATAGGAAGAGTTCTTGGAGGAGTAATCGATGCTAAAAATCTGCATGGTGGAGCCTGATCAGAGCAAGTGGGTAGTCCAATCGACATTTGGGATCGTGAAGTATGGTGGTTTGACCCCATAAATCCTGGTGAATCTCGGTCGCCGCCCTGATCGTGGGTTCTGCACTTCTGGCCGTGGAGACGCATTTATGGTTCTGATAGCTAGTGACCTAATATCTCAAGCTGCCAGAATTCTTGTGAGAATGTTCACGTCTAATCACTCTGATTCCTATCACCAAATCCTGACTCCAATCACTTCCCACCTTTCCTCGTGCATTAATTGCTTATTCGTGGCCAGTGGGTTTGCTGCAATAAACAGAGGCATTACTTCATTAAATGAAGCATGGGACCCTGCTATCACATGATGATTTGATTTTAATACCTTTGGCCGTGATTTTGTTCGGCCTCGGCCTCGGCCTATAAACGAGGCCGAGATGATCATGCCTTCGTAACTTTTTCCTTTGTTTTTAGGAAGACCAAACATTTCTGGCAAAACGCCGCGTTTCAGCTTTACGAGCAAGCGCTAGGGCCGAGACGAAGGGCCCCTTCGGTCAGTCCATGGCCGTGATTTATTAGGCACAAACACCAACCTGCCATGGCTCTACTGAAGGAAAATGAACTCATCGTCCAAAGGGAAAATGAGGAGCTTGCACAGGTTGAGGCCCAGATTGCCGAGCTCCAAGCCCGTCACGAACTCATCCTCTAGCAGCCGAGAAGAAAAAAGCGATGGCCGAGAGAAAACTGATCAGGGCGAGGTGGCTGGCAGACATGGACAATGGATACATTGCCTGGAGAAAGATCACTTGCTTGATCTGGGGGATGTTTAGTGAGGGGATCTAGGTGCTTGTACATAGACTTTCTATATGTAGCATTTCATATTTTTCAATCGGCCCCAAATAGCCGTTCTTTGTAAAGAAAAACCCTTTCTAAATTAAATGAAGCACATATCTTTGCTTTTCTCTTTCTTCATCTGTCCTAACAAAACTGCCATCCAATCCGTTCATCTACTGTAATCTCTACACATCAATCTTGGTCGTCTCCCATAACGATGGGACGTACTTTTTTAAATATTGGTCGTTAATCGGTAAGCTATGTCGCTCTCCGTCACTATCCTCTAGCTGAAACGCTCCCCGGCCAAGAATTCGAGTAATGATAAACGGTCCCTCCCAATTCGGTGAATACTTGCCGAACCGTGGATCCTTAGTTCCAGTAGGAAGCATAACACGCCACACAAAGTCTCCTTCGGCAAAAGTCCTTTGCTTAACCCTTTTGTTATAAGCCTTCGCCGCGATTTAGGTTTTTCCTTAATCATCTTTTCAAGGATGCCCTTGATCACCTTATTGCTTGCCTCGGCCTGACCATTGGACTGGGGGTAATAAGGTGTCGAATGAATCAATTTGATCCCCATCCTCTCAATATATTCCTGAGTTACCGGGCCGTTATCAGCTGTGATAGTCTCAGGAATACCGAACCTGTGGACAATGCGGCTATCAAAGAATTTAACCACCTGTGCACTAGAGATTGACCGATAGGATTTCGCCTCAACCCACTTGGTGAAATAGTCGGTCTCACCAGAATCCATGCATGCTGGTTGGATGCAGCTGGGTAGATTTTGCCAATGCTATCCACGGCCCATCCTCTAAACGGCCATGGTTTGGTAATCGGGTGAAGGGCTTCGGCCGGTACCCTTTGTATGGGGCCGTAGATTTGACACTTAACGCACCCTCTTGCATACTCTATGCAATCCTTCAAAATGGTCAGCCAATAGTAACCGTGCCTTCGAACCAACCACCTGATCTTGAAGCCGGACTGATGAGCGCCGCAAATCCCTTCATGAGATTCGGCCATGATTACTTGAGTGTCCTTGGCACTAGGACATAGGAGTAATAGGCTGTTGGATCCCTTCCGGTATAGTTCATTTTGGTAAATTAGACACCATCGAGCCCGAAAGCGCGTAGTCTTTTCATGGTTGTCGGAAGGGTCGCGCAGATACCTGACTATAGGGTATCGCCAGTCTGCTTCGGTCGTTTCAACTTCGTTGGTGATTTCGGTCAAAGACACTCGCGCCGGCATGCCCCGTTCGACCAAAGCAGGCAAGGTGCGCTTCTCAATTTTTATCACGCGATTGCGGTCGCCATCAAGAATGCTCACACCTGACGCTACCTGGGCCATCTCATTGACCTCATAGTTCTCGGCACGGGGCACATGGACAAAGGAAATTCTAGAAAACTCGTCGGCCACGTTGAGGGCCGTTACGTAATACATAGTTAAATTCTTGCTCGTGCATTGATATTCCCCAGTCAACTAGTTGATCACTAATTGAGAATCGCTGTAGACTAAAACCTGAGCAGTCTTCATTTCTTTCAATATTTCGAGACTGATGACGAGTGCCTCATACTCGGCCTGATTATTGGTGCATTTGAAATCAAGCTGGAAAGCAAACTGCCACCTTTGCCCCTGAGGGGACTCAACCACTACTTTGGCTCCAGATATAGTCTCGGTGCTTGAGCCGTCGAAGTACATGGTCTAGTAGTTCTTTTCCATGTGGGCCATGCCAATCTCAACTTCGATCTCCTCCTCCCCTCCTTGAGTCAGGTGATGAGCCAAAAAATCGGCCAGAGCCTGACCCTTGATCGACTTTTGAGCCACATATTGGAAAGTGAACTCTGACAATGCCATCGTCCATTTTCCAATTCGGCCGTGGATGATCAGCCTAGTGAGCATGTATTTGATGAGATCAGTCTTAGAGATGATCTGAACAACCGAAGGAAGCATGTAATGACGCAATTTGGTAGCCGCGAAATAGAGCGCTAGGCACAACTTTTCGACAAGTGAATAGTTGAGCTCGACCGCGTTAAGGGTGCAGCTAAGATAGTGCACGGCTTGCTCGCATTCGAACTTGTTGTTTTACACAAGTAGACAACCGATAGAGCCCTCAGAGGCCGAAATGTAGAGCCTTAGGGGTTTTCCTCTCCTTGGTGGCATAAGGACTGGCAGTTAGGACAAGTATCTTTTGACTTCGTCGAAGGCCGTCTGGTGCTCGGCCCCCCAAACAAACTGGTACACGTCTTTTAATTTGAGCAGGGGAGTTAATGGCTGGATTTTACCCGCCAAGTTGGATATGAAACACCTCAAAAAGTTGACTTTGCCGAGGAAGGACTGGAGCTCCTTCTTAGTTCTTGGTGGAGGCGCTGCCATGATGGCCTTGGCTTTATTCTTATCTATCTCGATTCCTTGTTGATGGGCCAAGAAACCGCGGAATTTCCCTGCCGTGACACTGAAAGCACACTTCTTAGGGTTCATCTTCAAGCCGTGCACTCTCATTCGGTCGGAGACCTTGGTAATGAGGAGCCCTTCTGCCTTGGCGTTCTTAAGGGCCAGCTCTATGATTTCCTGGTTCTCAAGCACCATGCCGTATAGGTCAGTAGCATAGTAGTCTTTGTGGAACTCCAGGAGGAAGGATAGACCGTTGGTCGAAAATGGGGGATCCCTTCCGCGGTAAACGTCGATGATACCCTTGTCAGACCTTTCTGGGGTCACAGCCTTCGGCTCTTCGGAAGCGGTCGTTGCTTCACGGGAGTCTCCATCTTGCTGAGGACGCCACACCCTTGGGCCCTTAGTGCCAAGCTCTTCGGTCGTGGAGGTGTTGGCTGAAACAGATGGCCGCACGTCTGCAGCCGTCATTTTCTTCTGGAGCTTAGAGCCTTCAACCTGGGCCGACTACACCCTGGCCTGCTGAGCTTGCCTCTACATTCTCCTCTCGCCTGGACAAGACACTAGGAGTCCATGCCCCTAACTGATCAAAAACGGCCCTGCTAACCGGACGGTGACCGTACTGGTCGGCAAATTTATTCACAGTCGGTCGAGAGTGCTCGACGGCCTTTCTCTTATTCTCATGTGGCCTTGGCGTTGATGGCCTTTCCCTTGCATCGGTCGCAGATCACCAATTCTGGTTTGGGCAACAGTCCCTTTCCTCTTGCCGGCTTCGGCGTTGATGCCAATCCTCTTACCGCAGCCTTACTAAGCCGCTGAACTTCCCTATATTCGGCCCAAAACTGGGCGTTGACCATGTTGATGATGGGTGGAGGGAACGGTTCGGTGTCAACCTTCATGGCCTTGTTCTCCAAGAACTAGAGCTTTTTCTCGTCTATCAACTTCTGAATAACATCCCGTAGGACGATACAGTTGTTGGTGCTGTGAGACCAAGAGTTGTGGTATTTGCAAAAAGTCTTCCCTTTGAGCTCCTTGGCTTTTGGAATCTTATCATCGAAAGACAATTTGACCTTCTTCTCAGCTAATAATAGATCAAAGGTGTAGCCCTTCGTTTCTCAGGCCGCAAACTTGGCGTCGGGAATCTTTGTCCGGTTGTTGTCGGCCTTAACAAGTTCTTTGCAGACAAAAGGATTGTCGATGTTGACTTCGGCCGACCTAACCTCAACTTCAGCGTTCTCGATCTTGGTGGGACTGTCCGCCTCGGCATAACCGACGATGGGATTCTTGTAATATGTCCGTTTTGTGACCGTTTTCTTCTGCATTTCTTCTTTCAACAGGGAGGCGCATCTGTCCACTTTGTTGGTCAGGTCATGCATGTCCCGGAATTCGATCCCCTAGAACTTCTTCCGGTATTCAAATTCCAACCCTTCTTCAGCCATTTTAACGAACTCCCTCTCTGATAGGTTCGGCACCAATTCCTACATATCTTAAATCACTGCAGGTAATCGCGAGGCATCTCGCCTGATGCATGGCTCATCCTTGCTAGCTCGGCGACAGTTATCTCTCGATTGGTCTGGTAGAAGTGTTCATGGAATATCCTCTCCATGTCAGACCAGTCCCTTACCGAATTCGATAAAAGGTTTATAAACCAAGAGAACGCCGCACCGGTCAGGGAGTGACAAACAATCGGAGATTCTGGTCGTCCGAGATTCTGTGAAACGACCTATGTGTTCGATAGAGGAGGTGTGCCCATCTCCGGAAAATAGCATGAATTCCGGCAGTCGATAGTTCCGGGGAAGGGGAGTACGATCAATCTCTGGTGGGTAAGGCTTGGTATACCTAGGTGTCTCCGGCAGCGCCTCTGCCAAATTTGTCGGGCCGAGATTTGCCCATGTTTGCTGGGACTGCCCCCAACTGTTCATTGGCGGCTGAGAATGCTAACCATAGCTTGACGTCAATGTGTAGCTAGCAGCACCGAGGCTGCTGCCTTCCCCATAGGGCTCAATCCTCTCGGGGTATTGCCCTCTTTGTACGGCTCTGGGGGCGTCGAAGGTGAGGTAATCGGCATTCTATCTTGAAAGAACGCTCACAAATCTGACGAAATTTTATCCATCGCGGCCATAAAGGACGTTTCTATCCTGTAGGCATGCCTAGCCATTAGATCTTCCATCTGGGATCGCCCTTGTATGGATTCGGCTACACAGGCCGTCGTCATTAGGACGCTGGCCCAAGTGTTCACCGTTTGCTCGGTCTCGGTGGCCATTATTGGCGAAGTTAACTCAGGAGAGTCTCGGAAGTCATTTCGATTCTCTTGTTCTTGAGCTTTGCATATGACCTAGTTTCCACCATAAAGTTTTGACAATAGTATCCCATCGGGCGTGCCAAAGATGTTCGAGTCACAAATCTCACGGCCTGATGCTCCGGGCCAAGGGGATCCGCGTCAACACGGGTCGTCCTTCTTTGTTGCGGTGTGGTTGTGCGCGGGCGTGCCAGCACGATCTACCGTGCATTTGAGGATGATGTGAATGGATGGATGGATGAGTTGCGCGCCTGTTTGAGTTTGTCTTCTAATCAGAGCAATTGTAACCGAGAGAGGAACTGATCTCGGCCGTCAGGTTCACGCCCTAAGCTACAAGGCCGTTAACGATTGTGTTAATGGTGGATTTTTAGGTGATGCTCCGACGCGTTGCTGGATTGCAATGGTCGTGTGATATGTGGGATGAACGGAAAAGTAACAAGGATGGTGCTCCAGTGCCTTAAAAAACCAAGGGTCGTATAATATATTGGTGAACAGATTTTCCTACAATCTGCCACTACTCCTAGGAAAGCAAGTAAAGGTATTGAAAGCGCATTACAGGAAGATAAATGACAGGAAAATATAATTGGCTCCGTCGGAGGCTTGTGTTTGGTCTTGAACCCCCTTGAATGTAGTTGGAGCCTGGTATTTATAGAAGTGGCTTTGGGAGGAAAGTGAGGCTAATATCTACATGACGTGGTCGTCGGTTCTGCGTCTTGGGCCTTGGAGGAGCATTTAATGTTCTGGTCTGATGGTTGATGACTTAGTCTTACAAGACATAAGATTTCGCACCTAATCATCCATATTTTACTCACCATACACTTACTCCAATCACTTCCCTTCTTCCCTTATGCATTAAATGTAAATTCTTCTTTTGCGCGGATCGTGGGTTCTCTATTGCAGTTAGGAGCATTACCTCTTTAAATGAAGCGTGGGACCTTAATGACACGTGGCAAAGCCTCTTGACTTTTCCACTTTGGCCGTGTATTTAAGGGGTTACTATTTTCTTCATTCAAAGCTCACCGTGGCCGTGATGATTTCACCTTCATATATCTCCCTGACGAGGAATAGCGAACGACCAACTTTTGGGCAGGCGCCTTGGCCGAGAGGTTGTTCCTTCGGTCGGCCTTACAAGCCAAGATTTTTAGGCACAAACAATATGAAAAAGTATGAATTTACCATATTATCCTCATTTAATTAATAATTTCAATCTTCATATTTGCATTAACCACGGGTATTTTCTGGTATTTTTAATGTTTCATCATTCTCCACCTTTTCCTTTATATATATATATATATATACAAACACTGTACTGCCTCTTAAATTCCCAAAAATTATCTGCATAATAGTTTGTAACCCTCAAATCCCTAATTTGCTAATTCAAAATAGTGATGAAATCACACACCAAACATTTCGATTTCACAAAACTTACTACAATGAAAATCAAACACTAAAACTGAAACTCAAATCCTTAATTTGCCAATTCAAAGTAGTAAGGTAGAACATATGGCGGAAGCAATCGAAGAGGAGCTGGAAAGACGGGAGTGCAAGGGTAAATCAAGCAAACTGCAGATTTGGGCGCCGAGCTCAGATTCGGGCCCATGGCCTGTCGATTCGAAGAGAACAGCATCACGAGTAAAACTCATCGCTTACAATGATATATTGGCTTTTTCGGACATCCGAGATCATTTAGCAACCCGAAATCCTTAATTTGCTGATTCAAAATAGTGATGAAATCACAAACTAAACATTTCGATTTCACATAACTCACTCTAATAACAAGCTCCCATTATTTTATTAGAATAATAATATTAATTACACATGATAACATGAGTGAAAGGAATCCATGTCAGTATATTATAAAACTTCACCGTATTAAGTCAATGTACCACGACGATAAAGATAAATTTATCGACATTTTATTCAGTGTACTACGACGGTATCTATTACTCTACTATCCGAGTAAGTTTCACTAACCACGTCGGTTTTTCAATTAACGACGTATAATTTTACTTTACCATGTCGTGAACTTAAAAATACCGCCGTATTTATTTACTTTATACGTGTGACCTTATTTGTAAACCGACGTCTTAATTTTTATTGCTTTTTCAAATTTATTTCTGGGTTTTTTGTAACCTACGACGGTAGATCAACAGAATGACAAGAATTGTAAAAACCACGACAGTTTATATAGTAAACCGTCTTAACAGGAAAATTAGAATGAAATCTTACCATTGGGAATTCTGTTCCTCATCTTACTCGAATCACCAATGTGAGAGAGAAAATTTTTTAGAACTTGACGATGTATGTGTCTTTGTGTCTTTGAGATACACAAAGGCACATACACATCAAAATCCCGAAAATTTGACGACAACAGCCACACACACATCAACATCCAAAACATTTGCTTTCAGAAAGACAATTTTTCAGAAGTTGATGATGTTTGCGTATTTGTGTCTTTCAGATACACAAACGCGCACACACATCAACATCCAAAGTATTGCCTCCAAAGAGGTGAGACAGAGCCAAGGGCAAGAAGAAGTTGGAACCCTAATTGAAAACTGAAAGTGAAAGAACACGTGAAAAAACCATATTTATACAAATAATCTTCAATATCCAAGTCGGTTCTATTACACTCAGCGACGTCTAACTAAAATAATCCACGTCGATCCGTAATAAATTGGGGTCGTATAAATATAAATAACCACGTTGTTTTCTTAAACTAAAATCATCAACTTTAAAACAAACAACGTCGGTTATGCAAAAAATGACGATGTGGTAACTTATAATATCACTTCTTCAAAAGTAAACTTTTGACGTGTATTGCCCAGAGAACCTCATCGTTCTCGGAATACCAAAAGTCAAGTGGCATTATTACTAACCACGTCAGTTTCTACTATGTGCTCACATCGTGGTAAGTACATACTACAGCGATTTATGTCAGAACCGTCGTTGTGTTGAGCATTGGGACAATATAAAAACTTTTTCCTCACCTGACCTAAACTTTTATGTTATTTCTAACCGATAAAAATTTTCAGTTTCCTCTCAATTTCCCTCTCATTTCCCAAACGCTGCGTGTTTGATTCTCTTTATCTTCCTTGTCTTTGTCTTCAAAACTCCAAAGTTTACTTCCGAAGAAAACTTTCTTTGCAAGCCGAAGGTATTTTCTCACTCTCTTTTTCTTTTTTAAAGAACGACTCAGGTATTTGAAAAGGACGAAATCTTTCACTGGTTTGAAACAAAATCACTAGTCCCTCACTCTCAGGTAGTGTGAGGACGATGGTTTTGTCTTGTATTTGACGTTTTTATTCACACACCACGAAGGTAATTAAATTCGTGCTATTTTAATAGCACGGCTGTACTTAATAACCGACGTGGTGGGAGAATAAATACGATGTTATTAAGATAAAACCATCGTCTTATTTTGAAACGAACGTGGGAGAGAGAAATCTGTGCTTTTTTTATTTATCAACTCATAATAAGACAACATTTTTATCTTATTTGCGTCGTTTTAATTCGCTTACCACGACGTATTTGCACATCAACGTTTCTATAGATTTTCACGACGGTGTTGTTTTTTTTCCAGCATCTGAACTCTGATATTACGTCATTGTTTTGACTTAACCGCTGTTGTTTTGCTTGCAGTTTTTATCTCTCTCCAAAAATGGTTTCAAAATCTCAAAGTAAGGAGGCTCAAGTATCAAAAGGTTAAAGCAAGGACCTTGCAGTTTCAAAGGACAAATGAGTGAAGCCAAATCTGTTCAAAGCAATCCCACAAAGAAATTGAGATTTACTTCAACCTCCGAGAAAGACCCAAGCTCTGCGACATTTGATGAGAAGACAAAATCGACTCATGGTATCAACACAATGAGCCGTGTTGTGAAGAGGAAAATCCAGAATATTAAGCCTGTGGTTGAGTACAATAAAAGTGGCAGACCATATGGCAAGGCTGCTATTGAGATGCAAAGTTACATTGGTGTTTTGGCACGCACCAGAGTCCCTCTTGTGGACAAGAAATGGACTCAATTACCCAATGACATGAAGGAGCAGATTTTGGAAGATGTTCAAATGGCTTATGTTGTTGGGGAAGGGTGCAAGAAGATGGTGTTGTCGTCTGCCGCCAAAAAATGGAAGGATTTCAAGTCTACCTTAACTAGGCAGTTTATCCTTCCATTCACAAATGAGAAGGAGAAATTAAAAGAACCCCATCATATTTATATCTTCATAGATAAATCCCAATGGGATGCCTTTGTAGCTTCAAGGTTATCCCCAGATTTTGAGGCTATGCATTTTGAGCAGTCACAGAGAATGGAAAAATGCGAGCACAACCATAGGTTGTCTAGAAAAGGGTATGTTGGTTTGGAGGACCAATTGGAAGAAATCATGCCCGGTGAAGAAATCGATTGATCTCTGCTATGGAAGAAGGCAAAAGAAGATAAAAAGGGAAACATCCCTGATCCAAAGGTTGCAGAGAAGGCAAAATTAATCGTAAGTCTCACTGACTCTGTTCTAAATTTGTAAAACAGAGGTTTTATTTTTCATTTAGACGTCGTTCGTTTTAGTAACCGTCGTTAGAAATGTAACACCATGATGGTTTTTATTTACCACCGTTTAAAAAGCAATATGACGTCAGGTTTTTAAATGACCCGTCGTCTTCACTGATTTACCACGTCGGTTAATAATTTTATTTAGTTGTTTATTTTATCTGTGTTACAGTCTGTTCAGTCATTAACATTCTCTCTCTCTCTTTTTGGATGATTTAAAAAAACAAGTCTCCGAGGGCACTCTGACTATCTCTGGGAGCAACGATATTTTAACCTTGGCTTTGGGAACCTCTGAGCATGGTGGGAGAGTCAGAGGTGTTGGAGCTGGGGTTTCCCCAACTCAATTCTTCAATTTGCCGAGACAACAGAGAGTAAAATTTGTTGACAAATTGAAGGAAAGTGTTATGGAGGTAGTCAAAGCAGAGACATTGAGGATTGAGGCTAGGGCAAAGGAAACTGTTTTGGAGGCAGTCAGAGCAAAGAGGGAAATTATGTTGGCACAATTCCGTCAACTAATTCCCAATTTTGATCCCAAAATGCTCAAAACACCGATTATCCCAATTCCTTTACTGCTCGGGAGCCACTAATGTGAGACCCCTAGTTTTGGAGGAAAAAAATCAAAAGCTTGATGCTGATACTGCCGAAAAACAGCAAGATGAAACGGTAAAATCTCTTATATACTTTCTTTTTTCTGCTTTTTAAATTTTAAATAGACATCGCTCTTTTAAATATCCGACGTTACAATTGCAAAACAACAACGGTATAACTTAACAGACGTCTGAAAACCATAATACGTCTATTTCTTCCAAGAACCGTCATTGTGAGTGAAATACCACGACGCTTTTACTTGTTTTGCATTTTATTTATGCCTTGAAAATAACTATGGTTTTTTTTCCGTCGTCTCATTCTTTTATAAACTGTCGTCTATTTCATTAAAACCTTCACTGCATTTTAATTAGACGACCTTTCTATTGTGTAGCGACGTTAGAACATTTACACAATGACGGTTATGTCTTTACCGTCGTCTATAACCTTTACTCCATCAGTATGTTCTAGAAACCGTCATTTATATTATATACCACGTCAGTTTGGTTGGTTTAGTTAGAGTCATTTATTTTACTTGATATACAAACTAACTTATATTTCTTTATTTATTTCTTGTAACAGGATCTCTCAAAGCTAGACATGCCACCTCCTCTGTTAGCCCTATGCCAATTTTTCCAGACCAAGTTGAAGCCTGCTAACGAGACCGTGAGAGTTCACATTCCAGAGGAAGTGTTTGGCACTGAGCATGATACCTTCCTCTTGTGTGAAGATATTTTACAGTTTGCTTCCATGGTTGAGATTGGAGCCACAGTGATTGCAGTATACATGAGGTAATTCTAGAAATCCCTTTTTCTTTTTCTTTTTCTTTTTTACATTTCCTTTTCTTTTAAATTAAAATCTCATTTAATTGAATTTCATATATTTAGGTACCTATTTGACTATTTACAAAATGGCAAATATGGTAAACCTTGTTGGCCTCGTCAACCCTGGACAAGTCAGCTCTCAATCTGGTACTTTGTCTTACTGAACAAAATATCTGTCAGACCGCCTGAAAAACACAGATGGGGATCAATTTTTCTTGGTGCCTTATGATCCAGGGTTAGTCCCCTTAACTATTTAACCTATTTTCCTTGTAATATTTTTCTTTGTACAATTTAACTTGTATGGATCATTATGTGTAGGGGTCATTGGCTGTTGGTAATTGTGAAACCAGCTAAGGAGACTGCCTATTACATGGATTCATTGCCAAACCGCTCTGTTGACTAGGACATGAGAAATATAGTGAATACGTAAGTTGATTTATTCCAACTACGGTTTTTTCTAATACTGACGTTATAATTAGGGAAGGTCCTATGACTTGTACAACCTGGGCTATAGCCCAGGTGAGTTTTTTTTATTTATTTCTTATAGTTAGTGTTAATGTTAATCCCATTTACAGCAGAAATATTAATTTGAACTAATCGGATAATTGTAGTGTTACCTTTAGTTGCCGTGTGTCTATCTGACTCTATCTTTGTGATGATAAATTTTCATTTTTGAATTTTCTTTTCTTTGAATTCATTTTTGTTCATCATGGTAGACCTTAGTTGGCATTGTTGGTGCAAAATAGGTCTTTTAAACAAATAAAATAAAAATGATATGTTCTTACATTATATATATATATATATGATCAATTTCATAAACCTAAAATCTAACAGTTCAATAAGGTAAATCTAGCCCACCCCATTTTAAAATCTTAGGTCCGTCCCTGGTTATAATGAAAATACAACGACGGTAATTTATTACTGACGTTTGAAAGAATTTACTACATCAGTATTTTCTTTAAATCGTCGTCTTAATTGAAATACCACGTCGTTTGGGTTTTTCATTTAAGGACGTTTTAATTTTTTCTATTCAACTTTCATTTACAAACAACTTTTGGGTATACGATGTTTTTCTTCGTTACCGACATTAGAATGTTACATAACAATGGTAGTTTCCTACCACCATTTGAAATAAAATACTACGTCACTTTTTTTTAAAACTCTGATGTCTTCACTGATTTACCACAACAGTTAATATTTTTTATTTAGATTTTTCGTTTTGTCATTAACACTTTTTGTTTTCTTGAAACAGTTCAATCAAAGTGTATAACTCTCATGTAAGCAAACATTCATCACGTAAAGCACCCATATGGAAAACTCTACATGGCACTCCTCAACAACCAACAAATATAGAGTGTGGGTATTACATGATGAGTTTCATGAGAGATATAATTCATGATCCAGGCCTAGCATTTGAGAAGAAGGTGTTTGTGCCTAATAAATCTCGGCCGAGGAAGCTGACTGAAAGAACTTCCTCTCAGCCCTAGCGCCTACCCGCAGCCGAATGTTACAAGTCATTGTTTGCTTCCTTTTGTTAAAAACAGAGGTGAGCTTATAAGGCAAAGTCATCACGGCCTCGATAATACTAGCCGAGGACAAACTCCTCAAATACACGGCCAAGATAGGAAAAGTTAAGCGGCGTCGCCACATGGCGTCAAGGTCCCACGTCTCATTTAATGAAGTAACGCCTCTGATCACAACAGAAAGCCCATGACCCACGAAGGAGCAATTAATGAGCCAAGAAAGAAGGGACGTGATTGAAGTCAGGGTATGGCGAGTAAAATCAGGGATTAGGTGCGAAAATCTCACGACTTGTAAGATTAAGTCACCAACCCTCAGACCAGGGCATTAAATGCTCCTCCAAGGCCCGAGACGCAGAGCCCACCATCAGGGAGGCGGCCGGGGTTTATGGGGATCACACCACCATGCTTCACATTCCCAAATGTCAATTTGACTACCCACTAGCTCTGATCAACATCACCATGCAGATTTTCAGCCTCATTGTCTTCTCAGGACCTTCCCTATAAATACCAGGCTCCAACTACATTTGAAGGGTTCAACACCAAACACAACCCTCCCACAGAGCAGATTATATTTTCCTGTCATTTATCTTCTTGTAATGCATTTTCAATACTTTTACTTGCTTTCTTAGGAGTAGCGACAGTTTGTAGGAATATCCATTCATCAATATATCATACGACCCTTGATTTTCAAGATGCCGGAGCACCATCTTTGTTACTCTTTCGTTCATCCCATATATCATATGACCGTTGCCATCCGGCAACGCGCCGGAGCACCACCTAAAAACCACCATCAACATCACCATTAACGGGCTTGTAGCTCAGGTCGTGAACCTAATGGTCGAGATCAGTTCCTCTCTCGGCCACAATCGCTCTGATTAGAAGTCAAACTCAAACAGGCGCACTACTCCTCTATTCATCCAATCAACTCATCCTCAAACGCATGGCAAACCGTGCTAGCACGCCCGCGTACAACCACACCATACCAAAGAAGGACGACCCGTGTTGACGCAGATCCCCTCGGCCCGGAGCACCAGGCCGTGAGATTCGCGTTTGTCTACAGAAGGTAAAAGGCAAATTTTAAGATATAATTTCTTTATTTTACTACCACGACTTTTTCTTTTAAAACCGTTGTTTTTTTCTTTATAACACGTCGGTTTTTTCGTTTATTTTGCAGTTTGACAAGAAAAAAGAACCAGTTTATAGAATGATATTTTGCAGTTTGACAAGAAAAAAGAACCAGTTTATAGAATGATATTTTGCAGTTTGACAAGAACATATTGACGAAGTCAATTTGGAATGGGCAGAATTCGTTAACAGCAATTATAGAATGATAAGTGCTGTATTTTATTTTAACAATGTTTAGGTTTATTTTAATTTATTAACAATATACATAAATTTTTGTAATCAATTGAACAATCATAAAAAAAAAAAAAAAAAAAAATTTTGAAATTTTTTTTGTTTAGGATATTTATGTCTTAAAATGAATTAAAACGACAGTAAATCATAAAAACTATATTTAATTCCCAAAAACCGACATCTCATTCTCATTTACACGTCTCATATGTATAAAAAATCACCGTCTTTTTATAGCAGGAAATAAAACATCGACAGCAATTCTTAAAAACGCCATGTAAAAGGAAGAAACACGACGGTTTATATATAAAACTAAAGTCTACATGTACCTTCATCTTGTACGGAAAAATTTTGTACCGATATACTATGTCCACTTGTACAAACATTTCGACGTCTTAAAGACAAACGACGACGGTTAGATTACAAAATTTGACGTTGTATAAATAAACCATGGTGGCAATGACTTTAGAAAGGACGTTGTAAATATAACCCACGTCGGTTATTTATAACAAGCTGACGTGGTAACTTAAGAACCACGTCGGTGTTTTCTTTTCAACGTCTAATATGATCTAGGACGACGTTATGTGTTATTTAACGACGTTGTAAATGGATGCAACGTCGGTTATGTACAGTTGACACTTCATTTTAATATGAATTTTATATTGGGCTTCTTAGATATAGGTCCATTTTCATCGAGATTTAATGGATGTAGTCCATATGCTCTCTCTTTTCAATTGCAGTCCAGTCTCACCAATTAAGCAATTAGTATGTCCATAATTTTTTAAAAATTTAAAGGATATGCCACTATCATAAATGGAATTATATGAAAACACTTTCCTAAAATTCAGTGTTTCCTTATATATATGTGTATGCATTTCCTTATATATATAATGTGTTTTCCTTGTATATATATGTTCCTACCTTACAGGTAAGTGTTTTTTTCTTGAGTTTTCTTAAGAAGTTTTTTATGAAGCTTCATATTTATATACATACGTACCTGTCTTCCATGTAATAGTAATATTTTTTTTTCCAAAGAAATTTTGTATGGACTTTTATTTCAGTTGAGTTTAAAGATCCATACCAAGAAATTATATGAGTTCAATTACCTGGGCTAGAGGGTATAACTACCTAGACTATAGGTAATTTATAGATTTAATTACCTTGACCAGAGATAATTTATGGGTTTAATTACCTGCATACTGCATACGAGGTGTATGCATAGGTACCTTACCTATTGTTAAGGTATGAAGTTTTTATGAACTCTTATTACAAATTTTGATGTCGGCATACCTCAGGAAAATTTCATAATTCAATAATTAGATTTGCAATTAAATTCAAATCAAATATGATAATTAATATCCTACAAATCAAAAACTTACCAGTTTTACGAATTCATAATTTATGTGGGGCAAAAGTCAAAGGACTTGAAAAAGGCATGTAATCTTATGTGGGGCAAAAGTCAAAGGACTTGGATCAACAACAATTTTTGTGTGGATTGCACCCAAAATCTCTCCTCCTAATTGGACTTATGCCAAATTTTCTATTTTATATTTTATTCAATTCCTAATATTCATAATAAATTCAAAACTAATTCCAAAAAATAAACTGATAACTACCATGCACTCATTGAAAGATTGTCTCTCCCCTAAAGCTTTAAAAAATGTAATTTTAAAAATATTTTTTATTGTATTTAATTACTAATATTCATAATATATTTAAAAAAAAATCCAAAAAATAAACCGACAAATTCTATGCACTCATTGAGATAATATCTTGCCCCTAAAGGGCTGAAAAATGTAATTTTAGTTTTCAAAATTACAAGTGATAACAAAAGTCAAAAAAATTTAGGGACAAAGCACAATAGTCCTTATACTTTTCATAACATAACCCTAAGGTTTATGTGATCCATTGGTGGCCATAAATTCAAAATTATGAAATTTAGATTTTAGCCTACTAATATAGAAGGCATTGTTGTAAGGAGTCCGTAGCAATTTTCGGTTCATTTTTCTCACACTTGTGTAATTTTTTATAATTATTGTAAAATTTAGGATTTAGGGTTTAGGGTTTAGGGTTTATTGAAACGACGCCGGTTTTCTCTCGCGTTTTTGGTCAATTACGCGCGTTTGAATCCCAGGAAACCTAAACCTATCTAATTATTTAATATTTAAGACGTCGGTTTGTTAAGGGGCGACGTAAAAATAATTTACTACGACAATTCCTTTATTTGTTGACGTAGTTGCACTGTACAACGTTGGCTGTTTCCTTCAACCGTCATCGTAAGTGAACATTAAACGTCGATAGTGATGTGTTTACCGTCATCTTTGAAAAACGAGATCCTTTGAAATTTTTGACCGGGATCTAAAATTTTCAGAATTTCCCTTTAACCCTAAAATATTTTGTTCTCTCTCTTCAACATAAATTTGTCTTAAAGTTTTCGCTCTCTCTCAAAGCATTGGGTATATTCTCTGAGCTCTCTCTCAAGCATTTGTTATATTCTCTCAGCTCTCTCTCAATATCCATGTAAGTACAAACCCTAATCTCTTTATTTAATGATATTGCACGGCTTCTTAAATCCATAAATGTTTTCGTTGGTTTTGGTTTCTTAATATATGTTTTGGGAGCTATGGGTTCTTTTATGTTTTGGTGTTTGCATTCTTGTTATAATACTCTCTTTATATGGGTTCTTTATGTTTTTTTGGCCATGGGTTCTTGGAAAAGGAATGGGGATGGGAGATTTAGATTGCGATTTTTTTTAAACCACGACGACGGTTGATGGATCAAATCGTCGTCTAAATGTTTATTATACGTTGGTTGTTCATTTACTCCCATCGTCTGAATTTTAGTTTGCATTTGGTAACCTAAAGACGATTGTTTCTCCATTAACCTTCGTCTTTAGGCTACCAGAACCCAGAATGTTGTTCTTCAAAAAGCAATACAAATTTCTGGGTTTGGGTAGCTTAAAGCTGACGCTAAGACGAATATTTCTCCATTAACCGTCGTCTTAGGCTACCAGAACCACAACATTGTTCTTCAAAAAGCAATACAAATTTCTAGGTTTGGGTACCTTAAAGATGATGGTAACTAGAGATGTCGTCATCTGAATTTCTATTACACGACGATTATTTTGTAAAAACCGTCGTTTGATTCTTGTTTTATTATTTATTTCCAATTTATTCTCTGCTATGTGAATATTGTAGTGTTTCATTGCTGGTCTTTTCACTTTATTATATATATGATTTTATAGTGTGTGAGATGGATAAGTCATGAATGCATGCGGATAGAAGATTGAAGGCATATGAGTTAGGGGTGGAAGGATTTTTGAATTTTGCTGTAGAAAATATTTTAAATACAACTCATATTTGTTGTCCATGTGTTAAATATGGGAATATTCGATTGTTTGGGGTTGGAATTATAAGGGGCCACTTATACTTTAATGGAATTCACCAAAGCTATAAGATTTGGACATGGCACGGAGAACCTTGGGAATGGACTACTAATGCTAGTAGAAATGTGGAAGAAGATGAGCAAAGTAAGTTCAGTTTTGTTTCTAAAGAATTAGGGATGGATGATAATGATTTAGGCGATATTGGATCTGATCCTTATGAGTTTGCCAATGTGATTGTGGATGGAGATCAACCCTTGTACCCTGGTTGCAGTAAGCACACGAAGTTGTCCGCTTTGGTGAAGTTATATAATTTGAAAGCAAAACATGGGATGAGTGATGTTTGTTTTACAAAATTATTGATACTTCAAGGAGATTTGCTTCCCTAAGGAAATATACTACATTCCTTTATGTATGAGGCAAAAAAGACTTTGTTTGCTTTAGGGATGAGTTATGAGAAAATCTACGCATGTCCAAATTCCAACGTTTAAAAGGATGTTTCAATCACATAATACAACTAAGAGTTTGACTTGGCATGCTGCTAGAAAATCAGTTGACGGTCATATGTCTCATCCAGCGGATTCCCCGTCTTGGAAACTTGTTGATGATATATGGCTCGAGTTTGGTAAAGAGCCGAGAAACTTGAGATTGGCTCTCTCATTTGATGGATTCAATCCCCATAGTTCTTTAAGTAGAAGATACAGTTGTTGGCCAGTTATCTTAGTTACATATAATCTTCCACCAAGGCTATGCATGAAACAGAAGTTCATGATGTTGACCTTATTGATTTCCGGTCCTAAACAGCCTGGAAATGATATATACGTCTACTTAGAGCCTTTGATTGATGATTTAAAATCTCTGTGGGATGATATTAGAGGAGTGTATGATGAACACATAGGAGAATACTTTACACTCAGAGGTGTATTACTGTGGACAATTAATGATTTTTCTGCCTATGGGAACTTATCTGGTTGTGTCGTTAAAGGATATAAAGCTTGTCCGATACACCTAGTCATAGGTTGAAAAATGGCCACAAAATTTGTTACATTGGGCATAGAAAATGGTTACCAATCAATCATCCATATCGGAGGCAGCATGCAGCTTTTAATGGGAAACCTGAATATGGCACGCCTCCCTAGCCATTAACCACAGAAGAAGTGCTGCATATAGTTGAAGATATTAATTACATATGGTGCTCGAAAAATGGGGGAAGTGTTGTTGAGAATGATAGTGACAAAGTTTTTTGGAAGAAGAAATCATAATTCTTCGATCTCGAGTATTGGAAATACCTTCCTGTGAGGCATGTCCTAGATGTTATGCACATTGAGAAGAATGTTTGCAATAGTATCATTGGTACATTGCTGGTTTGCGAGACGAAGAGTACTCTTGTCCCTTCATTTCTATGCCACGAATATACTGTCGTCGCGCAAAGTTTTGAGAGACGAACTTTTGTGCGACGAAAGTTAACCGTCGCCCTAGTTTTCGCAACCAATTAAAAAATTTTGTCACGCAAAGTCTTTCTTCACGATCTTTGAGCGACGAATTCCTCGTGAAGAAGTTTCTGTCGCGCTGAGGTTTGTGCGACTCAAATGTACTTTGCCAGACCAAATTTTCTTCATCGCGCAAATAGTAAAATGTAGTAGTGTTGTTAAATCAAGTACCACATATATATAAGAACATAACAAGATAAGAATCATAAATATAAAAAACAAAATGCTCATTGAATTATTGCAGCCGTGCAATATAGCCAGCTTACATGTTCTCCATACCTCCGCTGCTAATTCAAGGATATGAGAGAGGGTAAGGTATACCAGATAATCATCCTTGCTTCCAATGCCAGGAACAATGGTCATGACAGCAGAAGCTACAGCTAGCACATTAGCACGTGTCATCATTACACCTCGAAGAAACTACGACCATTAGATAAGACTCGAGCTGCTTCTTAAAAAAATATAAAGAAAAACTACACTTAACGAACGATAACAAAATGTCTATAAATTGTAAACTTTGGAAAACACAATGATCATTTTGGCTAAATTTTTTTCTTAGTGACCAAATTGAATTTTCGTGTAAAACTTATTGACTAAAAAAGTATTTAACTCTAAATAAAACAAAATAATGATTTAAAAAAATTTATATACAGAAATTGAGCATGGTAAAAAGGTCTATAGTATCTCGAGACTTAATTCAACACATTGGTTTTTTTTTTTTTTTCTTTTAGAATTAAAAAAGATAATGGGTAGTTGTGTTCCACAAAAATAGGACCCCATTATCCGATTTTGTTTTTATTTTTAAATTTTTTTAATATGAAAAAGCATGAATTTACCATATTATCCTCATTTAGTTAATAATTTTAATTCTTAATATTTGCATTAACCAAGGGCATTTTCTGGTATTTTGAATGTTTCATCATTCTCTACCTTTTGTTTTATATATATAGATACAAACATTGTACTGCCTCCTCAATTCCCAAAAATTATATGCATAATAGTTTGTAACCCTCAATTCCCTAATTTGCTAATTCAAAGTAGTGATGAAATCACACACCAAACATTTCGATTTCACAAAACTTACTACAGTGAAAATCAAACACTAAAGCTGAAACTCAAATCCTTAATTTGCTAATTCAAAGTAGTGACGTAGAACATATGGCGGAAGCAATCGAAGAGGAGCTGAAAAGACGCACGCGCAAAGGTAAATTGAGCAAACTGCATATTTGGGCTTCGAGGTCAAATTCGGGCCCATGGCCCATCGATTCGAAGAGAACAGCGTCACGAGTAAAACCCATCGCTTACAGTGATGTATTGACTTTTTCGGACATCCGAGATCATTTAGCAGCTCGAAATCCTTAATTTGCTAATTCAAAATAGTGATGAAATCACACACTAAAGATTTCGATTTCACATAACTCACTATAATAACAAGCTCCCATTATTTTATTAGAATAATAATATTAATTACACATGATAACAAGGCCTAATCAAGTGTTGCGTCGATTCAGCTGCACCAAAATGGATTCAGCTGCATCCTCAACTTGTGATATTCGCAAGTGCACGAGCCGTTCGGTAGTATAACATATATAAGTGCGAGGTCGATTCCACAGGGATTGGTGATTGAATAATCCAATTTAGTTTTCCTACACAAAACAGAAAAACAAGAAAGAAAATAAATAAAACAATAAAGAAAGAAAAGAAAATAACTCAAGCAGATAAGTTCCCAAGTTCAATTAGATTAACGGATTGATTCTAGCTAAAGTATGATTAAGCCATGGTGTTTGGTCCTAACCTTGTATTCCTAATTCCCTAATTTGATAATCTGTTGTCTAACCTAAACTAAGCATTAGGAATCCATTAAGCATAGAAGAACATTTTAAACAACCAAGTATGTATCTAATCCCTGTTGTCGAATGTTCATACATACTCCTCCTATTCATAGTTCAATTCGAATTAAAGCATGGTGTCTACTCTTAATTCAAACCAAGATAGCTAACATGCAAGCCTAAATGGTGATCAATCATTCAAACTAGCATATTAACTTATAAGCATAATGAATAAGAACAAAAACCATAATTGAAACTTGGAAACTAATCAAACTTGAAACTAAAGAAAACAATTTACATAACAAGGAAAAGTAAAGTGGAACTAAGAAAAACTTAAGGAGAATTTCAGCACAAAGATTTCATTACAACAATTGAAAACTAGAAAGAGAAACTAAGAGCATTTGAGGGAGAGAAGGGAGGGGAGCTCTAGAGAAGTGTTTGAGAGCTCCCCCCTTTGGGGGTGTTTTATGAAGATTGAAGACTTCTCTATTTATAGGGCTAAGAGGGAGGAACATCATGATGAAATTCAACACCACCATTCCTCTTTTAATACAATCCATAACTCCCACTTCATCTTGTCTATGTTAGTGTGGTTGGAATCAATTCCATCCCATACTTCTTTTGCTGCACCTCAAGCTTCTTCACATGGGTTCAAAGGTGATCAGATGTGACTGCCCTTTGCTGCCAACCCATGTGGTTGCCTTTTGGTTGCCAACCCATGTGGTTGCCTTTTGGTTGC
>NW_018922431.1:16847-36666 GCF_002207925.1 Prunus avium
TTTTTTTTTTTGGGGTTTTAGCCCTTATGCAATCTGAGTCACCCAGAATTATTCTAAATCAATATCGAAATATAGAATCAAGAGGTTTAGTTGGTGCACTAAACATAATTTGTCTTGCTTCCCACAAATGGCGTGACCACTTTAATTGAAGACATAGATCAAATGCCACTTTTTATCTCATAGTAAAGGGCAAGGGGTGCCAGCTTGATAAATTTTAAAACAGTTTCATTGTTCATATCTTCATAATTGAGGATGTATTCACTTGGTTTATTTGAGAACAGAATGTCTCTAGCCAGATGTGGTTCTCACCCATGGGACATTTTTATCCTTGAATTATAAGGTTTATCATTTTGGCTTAGATTGTCTATAAAATGACCTATTAATACGCAGGCTTTTAGCTTAATGAAATGCTTTCTGTGATCATAATTTGTTGCTTTAAGCATGAATTTTTTTATTTATTTATTTAATTTTCTAAAGCAGTTGGCTTGAACTTCTGCTTCGAAACATGTACTAAGAGCAACTATGCATGTATGTTTTCCGCTTCATAACTGCAAATTTTAAATCCAACATTTGTATGTAATAGCTGGCCTTTTTATCAAGTTGTATCTATACAGAACAATCATAAAATAAATTCCCAGACAATTGCTTCTCTGTTGAAACTTCTAGAATTCCTGACTTAAGGTAATACATGCTGCATCCAGGTGTTTATTGCATTAATACATGCTGAATCCTGATGTTGGTCGCGTTAATGCATGCTGCATACTGATGTTGATTGCACTCAAAGTCAGTAATTAGATGAAAGTAGCGTTGAACCATTAAATACGTTTGGTGTTTTTGTGATTAAAATTGGAGCCCGTTGGGGGTTGGATGTTGGGGAAATACCAAAACAGAGTAAACAAAAATTTCAGACGCCAGTGCGAGCAAGTAGAAGAAGTAGTTGTGGCGTTGAGCTAATAACTCACCTACATGCATTTCATTCCTTATTTATTATCCTTCACATTTCTCTCTCTTTTCTGTATCTCTCTCTCTCTCCCTCTATAGATTAGTGTTGTAGGCTGCTAGATCTGCCATAGCTTCATCAATGGCGGGGGCATTATCCGCTCTCAGGCGCCTGTACCTCTCGCTCTATAACTGGACCGTCTTCCTCGGATGGTACCCACTCCCACAATCTCTCTCTCTCTCTCTCTAGTGACCACTATAACGTATTGAATTCTATATTTCATGGTTTCAGGTTGCAGGTACTGTATCTTGCTCTCAAGACTCTCAACGAATCAGGCCACCAGCATGTTTACAAAGCCGTTGAACGCCCACTTCTTCTTGCTCAGTCCGCCGCCGTTTTGGAGGTTCACTACTTCTACTCCCTCCAATTATTATTATTATTTTCTTCGTTGTATTTTAAATTGGGGGATGCATTTTCACATTTCTTCTTCTTCTGTTGTTCTCTAAATTGGATTTTGGAAATGTATGGAGCAACAGATTCTTCATGGTCTAGTAGGTCAGTGTCTTTAAATTTTTTCTTTCCTCAAGTTTTTTTCTTTCTCTTTTACAGAATTGTAAACAAGATGGTTTTAACTGAAATTTAGCTGATTTCTTTTGTGGGTTTTAGTTAACATTGTTAATTGTTCTTTCTATGTATTGTAAAGGTTTGGTCAGATCTCCGATATCAGCGACGCTGCCGCAAATTGGTTCAAGATTGTATCTTACTTGGGGAATCCTCTGGAGTTTCCCTGAGGTACCAATGCAAATTCCAAGTTGTGATCACTGTTAAACATTCTATACTTCAAAGATTTTTTTTCCTCTTCATTTGGGGTTTAAGATTTTACTAACAAGATGAAGCTTATTGCGGCAGACTCAGAGTCATATACTTGTGAGCTCTTTGGTCATCAGCTGGTCTATCACTGAGGCAAGTGTTTCCTGGTTGCCAATTCTTGCCTTTTTTACTCTCTTTTGTGTTTACAGCTATGTAAAAAGTATTATTATTGTATTGCTAGAGAGAAATTGTTGTGCCCAACTGCCTAGAGACCTGCAAGTAGTGTTTTTGTTTTTGGGGTTTTAGCCCTTATGCAATCTGAGTCATCCAGTATCATTCTAAATCAATATCGAAATATAGAATCAAGAGGTTTAGTTGGTGCACTAAACATAATTTGTCTTGCTTCCCACAAATGGCGTGACCACTTTAATTGAAGACATAGATCAAATGCCACTTTTTATCTCATAGTAAAGGGCAAGGGGTGCCAGCTTGATAAATTTTAAAACAGTTTCATTGTTCATATCTTCATAATTGAGGATGTATTCACTTGGTTTATTTGAGAACAGAATGTCTCTAGCCAGATGTGGTTCTCACCCATGGGACATTTTTATCCTTGAATTATAAGGTTTATCATTTTGGCTTAGATTGTCTATAAAATGACTATTAATATGCAGGCTTTTAGCTTAATGAAATGCTTTCTGTGATCATAATTTGTTGCTTTAAGCATGAATTTTGTTATTTATTTATTTTTCTAAAGCAGTTGGCTTGAACTTCTGCTTCGAAACATGTACTAAGAGCAACTATGCATGTATGTTTTCCGCTTCATAACTGCAAATTTTAAATCCAACATTTGTATGTAATAGCTGGCCTTTTTATCAAGTTGTATCTATACAGAACAATCATAAAATAAATTCCCAGACAATTGCTTCTCTGTTGAAACTTCTAGAATTCCTGACTTAAGGTAATACATGCTGCATCCAGGTGTTTATTGCATTAATACATGCTGAATCCTGATGTTGGTCGCGTTAATGCATGCTGCATACTGATGTTGATTGCACTCATGTTGCTTTTCTCCAGTGGATAAGTTGTAGTAGGTGGGAAACAAAGTTAGATTCATTTGTTTGTAATTGCAGATTATTCGATACTCTTTCTTTGGCATGAAGGAGGCACTTGGTTTTGCACCTTCATGGCTCTTGTGGCTCAGGTAGTACATCAGTTTTATGCCCACTGGACGGGAATGTAATTAGTTTGAGTTCTGCGATTCATTCATTTTTTTGGTTCTTTCAATCCCATGCAGGTATAGCACCTTTCTCTTGTTGTATCCAACTGGAATCACAAGTGAAGTTGGTCTAATTTATGTTGCCTTACAATACATTCAGGTATCAAATAAAATGATGCATAAAACCAAGATTTTTTTATATTTTTTATCGGTCCCTCTTGGGGTTGAGGGTGTTGCAAAAGGGGTGGCTTTTGTGGGTTTGAGGAGTTTGGTGTTGTAGCCGTTTATTACTCATCTTCTACGTGGAACTTGCCGTATTTTCTACTTGTAGCAAAGTGTTTAAAAGTATCTGTGTATTTGCAGAAGTCTGAAAAGTATTCTATAAGGATGCCAAACAAGTGGAACTTCTCTTTCGATTACCTCTATGGTGCCATTATCGCTCTAGGAATCTATGTCCCAGGCATGTATTCTTTCATTGGCATATTTTACCACACATACCTATTTTGCCTCTCATTATTCATTTTCCAATTGCTTTATCTGTTGCAGGCAGCCCTCACATGTACCGGTATATGCTTAGTCAGAGGAAGAAAGCTCTTTCAAAAACCAAAGCGGCATAGATGGCGACAAAGGTTTAATGTGTTTCTCATGGTCATGATAATATCAATCATATCGTTGTGTGTAAGATGGAATTTTATTCTTGAAAAGGTGATTTCTGTTTTTGACAAATTTTCTAACATGCTAACAAGAATAATTGATCAACCGGGTTAGTGCCAAACAAAAATTATTTGATTTTAACACGACGTATGGGATGCTGATTTTCTTTTTTCTATTTATTGATATGGTATATGAATCCTTTTAGGATTAAGTTTGTAGTTCATATGATATGTGGTTTTGGTTAAAAAAACAACACGATTAATACCAGATTTTGAGAGTGGATTAGTATTAATCACAATCCTGAAACCAGTTGAATGGATTTTATTGATGCTACCTAAGAATCTGGTTATAATAAACATAGTTTGCACTCTAAGCTGTATTGCCAACAGAGAACAGTCCGAGATAGAATTATAGACCCAAAAAAAAAAAAAAAAGCAAAGAAAAGATTGTCAAAATAACTTGTACAGGTACAAACAGAAAAAATTAGAGAAAATTTTGCAGAAGGTGCTCAATCAAACATTTGGGTCCTTAACTTCTTTTCCTATCCAATAACATGTCCCAAGACCAGTCAACATTTGCAATTGCAAGTGAGTATTGGGATGTACAGAAAATTTACTTAAAAAATGTGGCACAAAAACAAAAAGGAAAGTGTTTTGAGCATGACCCCAATGCATACTCATAAAAGAAAAGGGGGGCAAAAACATCTGGAAGATGCTTGCTATCAACAAATAATAATCCAAATCATCAGATTCATCCATAACTCAAAATTCCCATAGCCATGCCGTATAATCCACTTATTCGAGTCAGAAAAACAAGAATTCTATATCCTTTGAAGATTCAAAATCTACACTGTTTGCATTGCAGTGGAACAAATTTTTCAGCAAAAGAGTAGCTAAAATGTTCAAGAAATACAACCTCAGAACACTTGAATAATCTTCAACTTTAAAAATAGAGGAAAAGTAAGTACAGAATGTTTCAGCAACTGTTCCTCTTCCACAATTTCATTCTTCAGCAGCGCTGGCAGCACTCAGGTCCACACTCAAGTCAAGAGTCTGAAAGATGTTCCCCTACTTGTTAGGGCTTTCCAAAGGGTTATGCAATAAAGGAAAAACTGGAAACAAAAACTATTTCTTTCGATTTTGGTCAAAATTAATGAAGGATCTAAGCATGTTCAATTGTATAAGTTGGCTAACTGGAGTGAACTTGAAAACTTACCTTTCCAGTTATCTTGCTGTACATGGCAATCACATCTTGGACAGTAGTCTCGAAGTGTGTCGTCGCATCATAACTCTGCAAAGCATTCCAACTCCAAGAAATGAACAAAGACTTCAAAGTCTCAATGAGAAGAAACACAGGCTAGAAAGTCACATGGAAAAGTATTTGGAATAGGCTTTACAAATCATTATCTGAACATCAACTTATGGCCCTCCTTTGCTTAGAGCAATTGAAAATGTGGGAAATCATTGGAAACAGCGTATGAATTCATTAACATCAATAAATAAATAAATGACTTGGATCTCCATCTAGAAGAACCTGTTGCCAGTCTTCATACCAGATAGCAAGTCTGAGCTTTAGTTGCAGCTGAACAAAAAATGTTGGTTATTCTAGCACTAAATATCCTATAATTTCTCTTCTCCAGTTTTGAGCTCTTACAGTTGTCATGAGTGAAAATTGAAGTATAAATTTATGAGACTATGAATAATTGAAACGAAGATGTAAGATTTCATTTATTCTCACCGCAGAGATGAAACAGTTGTCCCCATCATTCTGGTTGGTAGGTTCGTATCTGTCATAAGTGTCGAAGAAGATTTCATCTATGGGCCCAAGGAGATCTGTGCCAGCCTTCAACTCCACCTGAGGATTATCGGTCTCTGCTTCTGTCAACACAAAAGCAATGTATTTCCCTTTTGGAGCTACATTGTGGGAATAGGAGCAGCAAAACAGGTACCTAGAACAGAGGCACAGAACTTTCTTTGGTAATCATTGAATATCTAGATTATATATTTGTCATTACATGTTGGATTATATATGTAGTAGTTATGCTCTTGGCATGAGGGGTAACAACTTACATATCTGATTTACGTCCAAGTTGCTTCTGGGGTAGAATAACCTGGACTGAGTGAGAATCATGGGTGCTTGGGATTGGATGACTCATAATACATATAGCACGGGCAACTTTCCCTATCTTCTTCACCTGTTGCAAGCGACGGAGATTGCAACTCAAATCAGTTGTCAAACTGCAAATTATCGTGTCGAATGACACTGCTGATATTCAAAGATTTATTAGTTTTACCTTGTCAGGCAAATATGAAGGATCACATACAACTTTTTTGCATTTTGCAGTTTCTCCTTCGGAAGTCACACCAAAGGCCTTTCCGTTTTCGAACTCTACCTGCCATTTGGCAACATCCGCATTGTAGATACCAGATTCAATTTGTTGGTTACCACATATACTTGAAATTTGAGAAAATCAATCACAGCAGTACATTGTCTCCATGGATAAAATAACTCTATCCATAGACTTCCAGAAGGGTCAATTGGTTCTATCTCTCAGCCTATTTGAGCCAGTCATGTTATGTTCAGAGAACAAAAAACCCTATTATACCATTACTAGATATAAAAGATGGGATTTAAAAGGTTTATGACAGAGCATTTGGATAATTTTGGATTTGCATAAATAAAACACCCAAACACACACACCTTGCATTCTGGCTTGCTGAGCATGTAGGTGCCACCATAAACAGCACTCAACCGAGCAAATGCCTGCCGATTTCATAGCACATATAGGCAGAGGAACTAAGTTGCATATCCATGAGATACTACAAATAATGGTTGAAAACATACCTGGGGCAGCTCTCCCAGACCATATAAGGGATAAATATAAGGAGATCCTCCTTGAAAGCGTGCTAAAGACTCTGCATATAACTTTCAAAAGGAAAGTAGAGTGCATTATAAAACACTGTAAAGTTCACTATTGCATACAGTTGGAAACGAAAATAGGAAAGCACCTTACACCAGAATGTTGATAGTTTCTTCACCTATTACCAATCTTATTTCTATGATTCTCACTTTTTGTCTTAGCATCTCAAACTTCTTCTTTAAAATGTTATCTCTACATAATTTTTCTAGCTCCATTTTTAAGTATCATAAGAAGTGAGATGGAATGGAACAAGACATTACCTTCATCCTCTTCACAAAATCCATAGCAGGCTCGCTCAAGTAAGAATCATCTCGGTGGAGCGCTAGCGCATGCCCAATGAAATCAACTGTGTTGTCATCTAGCCCGTACTTCCTATGTCAGAAACAAAAACCCTAATGTCATCATGAAGAAATTGAACGTATAGCTCAATTAATGTTTAAGAGACAAGTGAAAGTCAACAAATAAAAAGGGTAAGGAGAAGATGTGGAGGAAGTACGAAATAAGCTCTCGCGCTGTAACTTTGTTGAGGTCCAGGCCTTCATGAGATTTTGGATCATTCTCATCATAGTCTTGCACATAAATGAAAAACTTCCGAGCACGACGCTTCTCAAACAATCCCATGAGTGGAGATTTAAGTGCTTCCACATCATTAGCTGGTACTTTGTGGATCTGGAAACATAATGCAGAAGTCTATTAACTGATTCAGGGTGAAACAAAATCAACAGTTCAATATACGATATATTCATATAGATGATGGATGCACAGGCACTCAGTGAAATTAAAACTTAATAGGAATCGCACCTTCCCTTTGTTATACACAAAACTACCATCTACAGCCTTGAAATTCAGATATTTAGTAACATCGGTGTGAATCAGGACACGAACCAAAGCACCATTGGCCATCATGAACTGTCAAATTATGCACAAAGACTGTCATCAATATTCAACATCCAAGCAGACTTCAATTCATAAACAAATTCCAGACTAATGACAATCCTGATCAAGGTTGTATCTTTACACCTTTAGAAAGGGATTAAAATAAACAAAGTGCAATTCAGGAACAGGATTTATTCTTGAAAAAAATATTAAATATGATAAAGACAAGATTATTACTCCAAATAGGGTTTCCTAGAGCTTGTTTTTGACTTTGCTAACCCATGAGTAACTGAACCTAGCTAGATCACATCATTTACAGGCAAAACAATTAAAAAGAGAGCCCATGAACATATTACAATCTTAAGAAAACACAGAAAATGGTACATCAACCTTACATATGACAATTGGGGGCCAATGAAAGGAAAGCGAAAAGAGAAGTCAAAGAACAGTAGTAAGAAATTTATGCATCATTCTTCATACCTTGGGAATCATATCAACATTGTAGTCTCTACTTGAGCCCAAAGTTTCTGGAGGCTTATCCTCCCCCCTGAATCGCTTCCAAAGCTACAAGAAAAGAAAAAAAGAAAACAAACCGAAGCCGGTACTTAAAGAGAAAGCATGTATAGGAATATCTTATAACAAAAGTATGTCATACTGTTTAGCAACATGTCAAACTATAGCAGTAGGTTATTGTTAGCAATAACATTGCCGTTAAATAACTATTAGCAAGATAAAAGCATGTAATCCACCCGAAAACAGTTTTGAAGAAAAAAGAAAAAAAGAAAAAAAGAAAAACACTAACCTGGTTGAGATTAAGAGAGGTGGACTCTCCTCCATAATAGTCATTCCTATCCATATGCAGTACCTATTTCCAGTAAATAACATATTAGGAAGGAGCTAGCGGCCCAAAGCATTCTTATCAATTAATGATTTAACTGTAACAACAACAACAACAACAACAATGATTAATCTAGGTGATATCTGTTGCAAATTGCAACAAATGAAACCTGATCAGAGTGAGATCCGTCATCCATGGTAAATACTGATCAACCAAAGTGATGCCAAATAGTGAGCCATTTGTGTTTAGTTTATGTAAATGCATCTTTTTTTTTTCCTTTCCATTTTTGTTATTTATAAAGTGATATAGGGGGAGGAGGATTCGAACACAAGACCTCGGGTGTATGAGTAATTGCTCTTAACCACTTGAGCTACAAGACCCTTATTTTAATGCATCTCAAACGTACAATTTGACAAAATTCAAACAGCTAGAGTACGTTATAAACATATATTTGAAATTTGACCACTGGGGAATTATACATATAAACTAATTAACAATGTGTATCCGCATAACCAAAAATACAAATACATAAATAGGTAGGTGATTAATGCCAGAGTTAATTAGTCGTTTTGTTGTGATTTGCAAGAAAGAAGTTTCATAAGGTTTCAAATGGAATCAAGAACCTTGAGACCATCAACTGAGAGAAGGCCGCTGAGAATGCATTCTTTGAGGCCCGTTCCGAGCACTATGACGTCGTATTCTTCATCCATGGCTGGCTCTGAGAGACAGAGAGATCAGAGGGAAAACAGAGTATTTGTTTTGTGTTTGTGTTTTTGTCTGAGTGAGAAATGGGAGGTTGGTTAATGGGAAGAAGAAGATTGTGATGAAGAAGTGAGGCTACATTTAAGCTAGAGATGGAAGAGGTCTCTGTCTGACTCTCTTAGCAAAGCCAGGCGTTCCTGCAGTTTCGGTTAAAACCGTTACTAGCCCCCCACGTACGGTTCCACGTGGAAGCGGCTACTTATAATGAGTGTCTTCTTATTTTCTTTGTTAAACATGTTTTAAATATATAGTTTTGTTTGATAAATAGGAAAAAACAAAACTAGATTTCATTTCTTATATAAGATAAAAAATTTGCGTGCATCCTTGTCACAATTGGGGGAGAAAGACGGGGTGGGGGCAGGAGGAGTCCACCGCCGGAGAAGAGGGGGAGGTGGTCGGAGTTACATTAGGGAAGGGGAGGAGCCATTCCCTCCTTTTTAATATAATTGCTGTGGTGGAAAGATGTAAAGAAAAATTGCTATAATTCAGCTTATGGCTCCTGTCCTGTCACCAACACATGCTTGCCACTTTTTTCCTCCTTTTCAGTATAGTTGCTAAGATTACTCATGTGCAGAGTTGATGGAAAGCAATTAAGATTCTGTATTATTTAGCCAAACTGAATACTCATACAGCTGCCGTTTGCTAAAGTGACAGATGAAAACTTGAACATTATTACACGTTTCTTTAAAACACACCAAAAAAATATTAAGTGCAAATTTATGGAAATTCGATCGGGATCAGTCCTTGGCTATGCAGGTAATTGTAATGGGTTGTTGGTACGTCCATCTAAAATTGACAACAAGAACAAGTTCTTCCCACCCCAAAACTGGATAAAATCTTCAATAGTAGGACTTGTTTCTGCAAAATATATAAGAAGACAAAAGCAATATTGTAATTAACAAACAAAACTTCAATGCATAAATACATGTGGCTTAGGAATCTAACTTGGAATGCTTTATATGGCTTTACAGACATTAACAGAGGTGTGAATGAGAACAATCTATTGAACACAAGTGCAGTCCAAATCATCAAGTTTAGGAACGTCAATGTGAGGATAAAAGATAAATACTTACGCATATTTCTTACATCTGTCGTCAACGTGTAGCATCCTTGCATGATCCACACCTCCTTCTCGTATGGACTCTGTAAATTGCTCTGAAACACTCTCGAATGTGTATCCTTGTAGTTTAGTAAGGTGCTCAATACCCAGTGGCAGTCTCTCTAAGCTCAAGCACGTATCGATAATTAAGAAGTCAAGATTTGGCATCACCCCTTCCTCAATAGTTATCTTCTTTAATAATGAGAAATTAACCAACGCCATATACGTAAGCTTCACGAAGCCACTACTGAAACATAACTCTTTCCCTACATAGGAATTATCAAGGCAAAGCAAACGTAGAGAAGGCAATGCTTCAATATGAGGTAGTACCTCTTCCTCAAGAATAGACCCACCCAGACGCAAATATATGAGAGAGTGGAGTGAACAAACCCAGTGTGGTACCTTTTCCAATTTGCCGCTCAAGGTAAGTGTATCAAGGAAGGGAGGCGGTGAAGACAATGCGTCAACTCGAAGAAAGTCCTCTCCATCTGCTACCAATAAACCCAACTTGGTAAGGACCTTCATCTCTTGAATTGAGGCACATAGGTCCTCCTCGTCTCTTTCTTTCACATTTGTAATGACAAGGGCCTTAAGTTGGGTCATATTTCCAATTAGTCTAACAATGTTCCCTTTGGATTCAATACATGCCAAAGTTTGTAATTTCTTCATCTTATTAATACTTAATGGTATTTCTACCCCAATTAGCTTGGAACCACCTTTGTAACGGCACACAGCTAGATGTCGCAAGTTTAGCAACTTGGAAATCCCTCTTGGAAGTGCCTCTATATTTGTCCTTGTGATGTCCAAGGTCTGAAGGTTGTAGAGCTTCCCTATGGATTCTGGAAGCTCCTTAATTGGAGTACCTCTCAAATTTAAATATTTTAAATTGAATAAGGACGTTACTTCGTCTGGCAGATTATCAATTGGGACATTCTCCAAATCTAGAACCCTCAACAATGTAAGGTCAAAAGGCAATGTCTTTGAGAAAGAGAGTGAGGATGCGCCAGTCACAAACACAAGAAAAGAACGAAGCCGTGACAAACCTGTGCATGAATATCCAATTTCTCCATTAGTAGTTTGAATTGACAAACGCAGGGCCCTAGTTTCTTCCATTGTTTCACTCCCTTTGTGTACGGAACAAAACTTTTCTTTTTCTGCTATTGACAAAGCAATCTCCCGCATAACATCATGCATCTTACATGCGTGGTGGAATTCTTGATACCTTTCCTGTAGCATGTTACGAAAAATGAGTTCCATAACATAGCTGTTTGCAACTTCTTCTGGTGTTACCCCTTTGACATGTTCAACAAATCCTTCAGCGATCCACAAGTTAGTGAGCCTTTTATTTAAGATCACTGTATCTTCAGGGAAAAGGGAACAATATAGAAAGCATTGCTTTAGTCGGTATGGCAAATCATTAAAACTAAACAACAAGATGCTCTTCATAGGTTCTAGCAAAGGATTGTTTGTTAAATGCCAATTTAAGCTGTTGTAGACTGTGCTCCACTCTGTAAGTGACTTCTTACAAGACATAAGACCACTCAAGGCTACGATTGCAAGAGGTAGGCCTCCACACTTTTCAACAAGTTCCTTAGCTAATGGCAAAAGTTCAGGTGAACAAGATTTGTTAGGGTAACTGGAGAATGCTTTCATGCTGAAGAGCACCCAAGCATCACTCCTTTCCAGCGGTCGAATCTTGTGAACATGGCTTTCAACTCGAAAAGAAGAGGATGCTATGTCTTCTCTTCTAGTTGTAATCATGATTCGACTTCCAAGTTGTGTATCTGGAAATGAAAACCTTATTTTCTCCCAGAGATGGATATCCCACACGTCATCCAATACAACTAGGTACCTTTTAGTCTCCAAGTAGTTCACCAAAATCTCTAGCAATTCGCGACGGCTCATGGAATTCATGTTTGTAGGGACCTCTTCCTTCCTTGCTTTGTGGAATTCTTTGATCAATCTTATAAATAAGTCTTCAATCACGTAAGATTGGGAAACAGTAATCCACGCATAACACTCGAAATGGCTCTTCACAATATGGTTGGTGAAAGTCCATGCAACTAGAGTTGTCTTCCCTGATCCTCCCATCCCAACCACGGACACAACAATTTGGTGTTGCTCTTTGTTCATCAGCCATCCCATTAACAAGTTCTTATCGCCTTCAATCCCGACGAGTTCATCCTCCTTTTGGTAAAGAGAAGACTCCGCTTGGTTTTGTACCCATCTGCGAATATCCTCAGAAGTACTTTTTCTTTCTACAGCTGCACCGCCACCATATATCTGATTTCTCTCATGAATAGTTCTAATCATTACAGCAATTTTTTGTAACTTATTGGCTATTTGACGCTTATACCAAAGGATCTTGGGGAAGTGAATGGTTTTGCGGAGCCACCTTGCAAATCGACTACCTCTATGCTGCACGTATATGTGATACATGAATTCGTCAATGATGTTTTCAACGTCATTGGCCAAGTCTCGAACACTTCCGATCCACGCTTCCTCTACTTGTGTGTCTACTTTGTTGCTGTCGTCGGCATCCGCTAAGAAGGATTTCATGAATACCAGCTCCTGCTTAATCTCATCAACTTGATCACGAACACCCACTATGGAGGCTGCTTCACTCTCGAGAATGGCTACAAATTTACCAATGAAGATGTCTGCTGAAGCTTTCGCCATAATGGCCTTATTTTGGTTTGAATGCAAAGCAAGAGTGATATCAACTCTCAACTCAAAGGCTGCAAATACTTGTCAGTTTTGGAGGCCAAGTCCAAAGGTTGGGCTGAAGATCTCAACTCTCAACTCAAGTGAAGGGTTTGAAGGCGTAGGAGGAGCAAAGCAATAAACACGAGCGGCGTGGCTCGGGAAACAACTATCTTTGCAGCCACTCCACTTTTTGGTTTGTTCTTTTGGGCTAAAAACTACACAACAATCTCTGCAAAAGTACCAACAATTGTAAACTGTAAATCTTATGGAGATTATTAGAGAGGGAGGCAAGGAAATTAAGAATGTATTATTTTTTGGGTTGTAAATTTTGTGGTTTAGGAAGCCCAGGCCAGTCTAAAAACTTAACTGTAAATTATAGAGTAATGGAAAAAAGAAAAAGAAAAAAGAGGGGAGTGGGGGAAATGAAGTCACCTCAAAAAGTGCAGTTGATGGTGCGTATGGAAACGCATCAAATATGAATTGCTATAATTTTACTCCCATTGTATTTCCATGGATAGAAGGAATTTTCTTCTCATCAAGATAGTAACTGCATTCACAATAACACGTTTGCAAAAATATCATTAGAATAGCTAAAACTACGGATGAGAAACTCCAAATGCACGGTGCTGATGATGTATAAACTTAAAAACAAAAAGTATAACTTAACATCTGCATTTTACTTTGTAACGGCACCATGTGGTATGTACAACAAAAGCTAGCTCAAGTTTAATTAAAAAAGTAGATATTTAGAAGCTAGCTCAGGTCTAGACCTTGCATAATTTAGAGAAGCCCATGAAACCTCTGCCATACAGAACAGAGCCATGACAGTAATCCCAGCAATACGGTTCACTTATCTTATCGATTTCTAACAAGCTAGACATGATTATCACTATTGGTACAATACAATCATTAAATATTAATTGTTTATTTTTTCTTTAACATTTGAAACTAGCACTCAGATCTCTCTTTTATAGAAACAATTCCAAACAACCCAATTTTTTTTCTAGAAAAAATTACCCTCACCCCATTGTTATTGGAAAAGAAAATACAAAATAACCCCTCCTGTATGCATATCCATCATGTATCCATGTAGTCAACTAGATACAAATTCAGAGTATCTTATGCGTTTTGAGACATACAGTGGATCAAGAAAGAGAACCCAAAATAAAATATAAAAAAAGACAGAGAGATCTCAAATGAAATTAAAATACACATATGAAATAGCTACAGCATTAGCAAGACTCAACTGAGATTATCTGAACCCCACCTTCAAATTTGCGAACCACAAAGTTCTTATGAAAGAAAGGGGACTGAGAAAGGGGACTGGCCAGAGTTCTTATGAAAGAAAAGCACTCCAGAGTTTTTAACTATCAAAGCTTCAGAGTGAGCGCAACAGCCATAGAGGGCAAGAGAGATGGAAAAGCTAAGCACCTGCATAGGAAACAAAGAGAGATGGTTAACACCCAAATCACAATAGTGTCGAAATAAATTGAAACCCTAAAGTATGTATAGAATGCCGGGACAACACGGGAACTAGGCAACATTCTATACATACACGATCTCTCCCACCACGTAATCAAATCAAGCACAAATTGTGAAGCCAAGAGCTAAACCACTAGAAGGCAACATAGCCTACGGTCCTATATAACCAAGCCCCGCAATCATTCTCTCCATTCTAATCAAATCACTTTGTTTCTATATTTAAAAACCCTCCAATTCTAACTCTAAACTCTTGTCCTAAATACTAACCCAAATACCTTTTAACGCCTTCACACAATCATATGCTATTCGGAAAAACATTTTAGTAACACAAAATTTAGTGAAATGTTTACCGATAAATAATTGGTATGAGAGAAGATTTTAATACAGAGAATGAAAGAGAGAAGGTTGAGCAACAATAAGGTTCCACATGTCCACATCTATTGGGTGGTACACCAGCCACTTGGTGTACTCAGAACACCTAAAAATTACTCCGGATGCACCACAGAGACATTATCAATTATTGCTTAGAAAACGTTGTTAAGCATGACCAATGTGAATGAATGCTATATGAAGAGAAATTATAGTCATAGGACACGTGACAATTATAGAGTGGTAGTATCACTAGCTAACATGGTGATATTGTATCACTCTATAATTTCTCCTCATGACTAGTCAATCACATTTCGCAATAAGACAAGTCGGTCCAATTAATGTAATATTAATGATGAGTACTCCATATGATGTGATGTATATAAAAGTCTCCACTTCCTAACCTTCACATATAAGCGGTTGCCGACACTACAACAAAATTCAACATAGGGCAATAAATGTTGTGTACCTTGATGTCGTTAAAAGTCTTATACATTTAATGGCATGTCTTTGATATTGACGTACAAGTCACGTTTTTCAAACTTATTTGAAAGCTTTCGAAAACTCATCTCACCTCCAAGGACACGGTAGAACTACTACCCTTTTATTCTTTGACAACCCCTTATGAGCTTTGTAGATTAGGTTTTCAAAATGCGCTCTCAAAGTTGTCATGTTGAAACTTTGGAGGATGTTTATTTAGTCAATTATCTATTAGTTTATCACAAAAAATTGGAAAGAACTGCATTGCATGATGGGTTTAACTGATTTAAGTTGATTATATAGTGAGTTGCGAGTGTAGAAAATATGTAGTAATTGATGAAAGAAGATTAAACACCTCATAATCATTTATTTATAATGATTTACTACAATATTTTACACTTTATACATTGCATGGTAAGATACATCATACATGAGTGACTTAGTACCACATAGAGTTCCTTTGAGGTTCAAATTTTTCACTGTCTTCATCATCTTGATATTATCGCGATATTTTGCCAAATTTTGTTGAAGCACGTGAGAAATTATCGACACCGATATTTCCCAATATTATCAATAATTATACGATATGTGTATGTATATTTTCCAAAATATCCTAGACTCGAAAAAACGATAATATCGGGGATGTTATCGATATTTTAGTCCCTTGGTAGGGAGCATGATCAATAAGGATTTAAACTACTAATTATATGTGACATTGGATTAATCTCATGATCTTTATTAAATAGGTGCTCACAGGACTTCATTTTTAGGTCCTTAGATGAGCAAGACTGGTAGTCCTAATAAATACAAGATCTAAATATTTTATCATCTGACACTAAAAGCTAAAACAAAGCAAACGTTAAACAAAAAAGCTAGAGCACCAGACAGTGGGTGTTTACCTCAGTGGTAGAGGTGTTTATTTGCAAACACCATGGCACCAGTTCGAATCCCCTTGTGTGCGGCCCCCACCCCCACCCTAGATTAGTTTATCATAGGTGTGTACATTGGTTCGAAACCAATACAATCTTACCAATCCGTATCCGATCCAATATAGATTGGATTATGATTTTTCCAATCCAATCCGATCACATTAGAGGTTGAAATCTAATCTGATCCAATCCAATTGATATTGAATTGGATTGGATGATCAGTTTTCATAATGAAAAAAATATAATAAAGAAATATGAAATATTTATTGGCAAGTTTAATATAATCAAATATTTTAATAGACGTAAATATAAATGAAATATTAGAGAAAATTATTTTGATTTTATAATATATCAAACTTAACTCCATCAAATTACTTAAAATATTTATAACTTTATTAATGAAAATGACCTAATAAGCAAAATAAACATGAAATTGTTGTAAATGCATGAGTTGGTGGATGACCACCATACCTCTTAGCATTCACCCTTTCTAATTCTATGTAACATATACACTAAATACCATAGTTATGGGCTTGTAACTTATGAGTTGTTAATGTCTTCTTACCATTGTAAGCCTATAAATAAGAGGTCTTATCAAGATGAGAAATACAAGTTGATTGAACAATTTCTATTGTCTTTCTCTACTTTCCAATTCTGTCTACAATTTTCCCTTAGTTTTATAACACGTTATCAGCATGACATTACTCTTGGTATGTTTTCTTTCTCTGAATTTTCTTTCTTTTTATATGAGCTAGAGTCATCACATGGTATAGAGTTTCTTTATACTCACCATCAGACTTCATCATGCTCGTTTAAGAAAAAAAATCCTTATTCTTATTACACATGAATATAATGCCATGTTTTTTATTTTATTTGTTTGTTTATTTGATCTTAAGTATGATCTTAATTATTATAATGAGTTTGTATTATACAAAAGTCAGGGCCCGAAGTTCCTCGATCCTCATAATATAACTTGATTAGGACTTAGAGTCCTTTTGATTGAATCAAAACCTGAAGTTCTTTGATTCCAAATAATTGAGGTTGTGAAGTTCCGTGAATTTAAAGAGCACATAAGGACATGAAACTCCTTGATTTTGTATTAATCAAAATCAGAATTCCATGAGGTCTGTATATGTCAAGAACCCAAACCAGAAGTTTCGAATGCATATACATCAATTTGAGTATGAAGTTCAAAGCACAACTATTAATTCAATTTATTTAGATTTATGTATTCGAACTTGAAGTTTCGAATATATGTTGATATGAACCTGAAGTTCATAGTTTTTCATGGATCTTAATACTATATATGAACCTGAAGTTCATTACTTATTTGTGCCTATATGAACCTGAATTGGTTGGAAATCCAATTCTTAAACTTGTAGTTTTATCTACATATTGAATCCACATTAATATTAGATTATCTTGGAATTTCATAGTCTTTAATTTATTTATTTTATTCCTTGTTTATACCACTTTACTCATGTGGGTTATTAGTTAATTTCGTTTTATAGTGGTAATATAATATGTTATATAACCTTTACATATATATAGTTAGTTCATGGGTTTGGCTTATAACTTTATGTAGACTGTGATATATATTGTTTTACTATATTTATATATATACCTATATATGTATATTTGTATGCATATAATATTGATACTTACGGTTATTTTATATATATAACTGAAATCATAATTGCCAGAAGCAATCAATGCCCATTTATACGAAACGAAAAGATATTATAGGTTACACTCTATGTGTATTATGATGGAGCTTAAAAAAAAGGGGGGAATTAAGACCCGAAGATCTTGATCCTCAATATATTTAATGAAGGACTTGAAAATCCTAAATTCTATACATGTAAAGGAATGAGCCAGAAGCTACAATTTCTATACATCTAAAAAGGCAAGAAAATCCTTTTATATATGTGTATGTACATATATAATTTTATGGTTCACAAAGTGAAAAGGTGATTAAATGTTAACGTGAACCACGTTGATCAATACCAAATATTAGTTGGTTCTCTCACCGTTATGGTTTATAAATTTGAAGACACTCGTAAGCTGTGTAGTCTCGTTTGAGCTGTAATCCCACTATACGTTCAATTTATTGTGAACAACTTTAGCACCATGTACCTGAATGAAAAAGGGATTTTGTTAATTCAGATATTGGAACCTGAAGTCCATATCATAATAATTTAAACCTGAAGTTTAAATATTGAACAAATGTGATAATTATAGAACCAAAAGTTCTAAGTGATATGAGGAAATTATTGGTGCATACTATATTATATTTATAGTCAATTAAGGTTTACATATTCCTGTTTGTACCAAAATTTGCACTTTTTTGCCAAAACTCTTCATTCAAGCCAATCATCAACATTCTTGGAAATTGGGCCAAGAAACATCGGGCCTGTCATTTAAGGCCCAAAAGAAAAGACAGAAATCAAGCCCAAGAGATTTCGGATCCCGAGAGCCCAAAATCCAAAGAAGCCCCACCCGAAATGAATCAAGATCAAGCTGAATAGAAATGGGCTTCAGGAAAACCAACCTTTGGTTTATACAATTCAAAAGGAACAAAACAAAATGATTAGAACCCATGTGCAACACCTTTTGAAAAGTCAGCAAATTCAACCAAAAAGATAACAGGGACATGCGTACGTGAAGAAAGAGAAGACATTTCTGGAAAAGCCTTGCCACTAGGTACCACCAGGAGATTGTATATTCAAAGATAATGTTTTTCTTCTCCAAATGCGCAGACCACAGGAGAAAAGCAAAAAATGGAATGATGAAGAATGATGGTTTCTGAGTGCTCATCAGCCCGAATTGATCTGGCAAAAATAAGCCACCCACACCCACTCACGTTCAATATTTCCTATAAATATGAAGAGAGGGTGAACGCATCAAAGACACCGAATCAACCAATCAAACAATCAAAACTGCCAAGGGCAAAACAATCAGTTCACTGATCATTCTAGCCTTCAATAGAAGCAAAGCCAACAAAGGTACCAAGGACCTTCAAAACTATCCTTGAGATTCTGCTCAGAATTCCCAGCAACTCACAACTCAACTTGATCATAGCTCTGCCAATTTCAACATTGGTATCGATTTCCAGCTAATATTTTTTAGCTGAAGGTGCAGCCAATCCAGTCCAGCCACACAATCCAGTGCAGTACAGCCTGACCAAAATAGCCTCAGAAATGGCATTTCAGGCAGAATTCGAAGTCCAATATTTTGATGTATTTCCGGACTCAGCAGTTCCTTTTATTTACTGTATTTCAAACAGTTCTCCTTGAACTTGTTTTTATTTTCAAACACATGTATTTTTGCTTCACTTCCCAGTTTTATTTAGATAAATTATGAAGTCCTTACCAGTCTAAGGCATAGAAAAGAACTTACTTGGGAGATATTCCTCACCCAAATTCACAATCGTTTGTTCACAGTCAATAGCTTGGGGCGCAAGTTATTTTTTACTCTCAAGTCTGTTAGAATTGAAAAATTGCTAACGGTGGCACGCTCGACACACAAAGAAAGTTAATTTATTTATATAATATCTATACAAGGAATTGGAGTTATGCAATTCTTAGAGAGCAAAATAAGGACTTGGAGTTCTTTGATTTTCTTTAACTGGAACAAGAAGTTCCAACACTTTATTTTAGAGATTTTCTATTTAAACCCCGCACTTCTCTTTGTTCACCCCAATACTTAAATCATTAAGCTGTAAGTTTTATTATT
>NW_018922434.1:0-12711 GCF_002207925.1 Prunus avium
CTGAAATCATTTTAATAGAGTCCATGTTCCTAAGGCCGGCCATTTGGCCCAGTTTCTACAGGCTTGCATAAGCTTTAATCTGACCCACAATCCTTTTCTTAACCATTTTCATTTTCTTATACAACCTGTAATCTAAGTACACCCTAATATTTAAATTAAAATGTAAAATTAACTAAGTACATCATATTTAACTACACAAATACCCTTGGTACCCCTAATACACTATATCACATCTCATTTGTCACGTCGTATTTTAATTTCTTCTAAAGCTTTTGTTCTTCACATTAAAAGGAGTCAATTTGAACAAATTTGGGTTTTTTTTTGTTCTGCAAATTCCTTTTCTTTTTCTTTTTTTCTCATCTCAATGGGGTTATGATTTAGTCTTCAAATAACGAATTTGTTCAAACTGGTTCGACAGCAAGCCATATGGGTCTAATAGCCACTGCAAACTTGATTCAAATGAAAACTAATTCCCAAATGCCTTCTTATATTTGAACTTTAGATCCAACTAATAGCTTCAATGATTGTTAATAATAGTTAGATGGTCTTTCTTCTTATATTTGAACTTTAGATCCAACTAATAGCTTCAATGATTGTTAATAATAGTTAGATGGTCTTCCTTCTTATATTTGAACTTTAGATCCAACTAATAGCTTCAATGATTGTTAATAATAGTTAGATGGTCTTCCTTCTTATATTTGAACTTTAGATCCAACTAATAGCTTCAATGATTGTTAATAATAGTTAGATGGTCTTCCTTCTTATATTTGAACTTTAGATCCAACTAATAGCTTCAATGATTGTTAATAATAGTTAGATGGTCTTCCTTCTTATATTTGAACTTTAGATCCAACTAATAGCTTCAATGATTGTTAATAATAGTTAGATGGTCTTCCTTCTTATATTTGAACTTTAGATCCAACTAATAGCTTCAATGATTGTTAATAATAGTTAGATGGTCTTCCTTCTTATATTTGAACTTTAGATCCAACTAATAGCTTCAATGATTGTTAATAATAGTTAGATGGTCTTCCTTCTTATATTTGAACTTTAGATCCAACTAATAGCTTCAATGATTGTTAATAATAGTTAGATGGTCTTCCGCCTTCAGATTTGGCCTTCATCTCTAATGGAGAATTTGTTGGGCAGCAATGGAGGGCTATTGGTCGGCAAAGGAAGGGGAAATGGAACGAACATTCAACGATACCTCTTTGCACCACCGCCAATGCTCGCTGCGTTGTTCACCGTCAGAATCAAGTAATATGTTTGATTAGAGTTGGATATGCTGAGTAGGATGTACATATTAAAATTATATTTGTTTCCCAATTCAATATATCATTTTTGGTCATTTTATATTAAGATAAATTAGTCATCCAATAAATAGTTTGGTAGTAGAGTGTACTCAGTTAATTTTAGAGTTCATTTAACAACACTCTGAAAATGCACGCAACAAAAACAGGAATGAGAACGGTTTTTTTTTTTTCCGGGTTGAATGAACAACAGTTTGACAAGTGTTTTATTAAAATTATATTTGTTTCCCAATTCAATATATCCTTTTTAGTCATTTTATATTAAGATAAATTAGTCATCCAATAAATAGTTTGGTAGTAGAGTGTACTCAGTTAATTTTAGAGTTCATTTAACAGCACTCTAAAAAATGCACGCAACAAAAACAGGAAGGAGAACGGTTTTTTTTTTTTCTGGGTTGAATGAACAACAGTTTGACAAGTGTTTTTTTCTATAAAGAATGTTGTTAAATAGTAAGATATGCGCGGTAAAAGCATTTCCTGGGGCAATGTTAGCAAAGGCCATAATATTGAGACTAAATGCTTAAAATTATATCATAACAATCTTTTACTTTCACATCCAAAGGTACGAATGCAACCAAAGTGAAACTAAAAATATTTCAAAATTGCAGTGCACAACCTGATATTCTAATCGTGTATGAAGCTCTTATCACAACTGTAAAGAATTTTCAAAAGACCAGCTTTCACATCTTTCCAACATCTAACATTCTAGCACAGAATACAACCCTCTGACAAAATCCAGAACAGATATATTCACTGGAGACAACCCAGGAGTCTAACACCGTTGGTACATTTAAGTAATAGTAATTGGGTGACCATTTGTTCAATACTTTGAGCAAAACTGACTCCCTGGATGTGACTTCCCGCATGTACAAGGGTTGCGGTCACTTCGGCACCGCTCATTCAAAAAATCCACATGTGATCTCCACTCACTAGGACAGGAACACAGATACATGATTACAAATCTTGCTTGAGAAAACGGCAACTATCATCATGTAGTTCCCGTCTATCGTATCCGAAGTTTTACTTTTACAGTGGATCCATGGATTGAACCTCCATTAGGTTTAACAAACAAGGATGAGATTGCAAAGCAGCTTTAGAAAGACCTTCGATGAGGGCTAAAATGAAGTACTATGAACTTTGCCAATTGATAAGGAAGTTCAATTGACTTCTATATATGCAAGCAGAACATGAGTCACTTGTTCTGCTGACCCAAAATTTGTCAATGCAAACTAGTGTTACTTAACAAAAAGACGCTAACTTCGGAAGTTCAGCTGGATATCCCGACCATGCAAGAGTAATGAAGGAGAATTAAGGGGTAGACCTGAGTAGAACTAATGAATGAAAGGGAAGGGGAAGGGGGAAGGGGGAAGGGAGAAGGCACGGGATAGAGGATTGGTCAACTCATCAACCCCATCATAACCTGAAGATTGCGAGTTCGAATCCTGTCCCAACCAGACCAAATCACTTGAAATGTATTTTGAAACCAATGGTGCCGGACAAGCTTCTTTTAACAAAAAAAATATACAGCAAAAAACAGCAATATCTTAAGTTCATTGTCTTACCTCCATTCCACGAAGTCTATCAGTTATTTTGTGAGAACTATCAACAATCCTGAAGCCCATGAACTTTGTTTCACACATGGGTACTAAGATTATGATATTAGAGTTGGTAACTGAACATAAACACCAGCTCCACCACACAGATTATGATATTAGAGTTGGTAACTGAACATAAACACCAGCTCCACCACACCATTATTCTATATTCAGCTACAAGCTCTATACCCATGGCTAGATGACCAACTTTTATATTAAGAAGCATTTACTTGAAAACTGATCACAGCTCCTACTTCGAAACTCTAAAAAACCTAACAATAAATTTTCTATGGCCTCACAACCTGCATCACATTACCTGCCAAAAGGACTGCAGTAAACAATAAGATCATGTTATCATCTAAAGCGAATCGTATGAGGTCTGATGTTTCACACAAAAATATCATGACTCATAGGGCACCATTCAGTACCATTTCGAGCTGACAAAAACACAGTTTAGAAAGATCCATCAAATATACTATAGATGATAAAATTGTGGTGTTAAATACAAGAAAATTATTCAAAACCAATAAAAAAACAATAAAAGAACATTAATAAACAAAGTTAACAATGAGCATTGCAGAAGAAAAACTACATTATAAAGTTCATTTAATCCATAGGATTGGAATTTAAAAAGTATTTTTGTTCAACCTCGCTGACTCCATAAAATACAGATAGGTTTATAAGAGAATTTCTCAAACTCTTGAGCTTTCAAACAAATAAAATTAAAAAAAAAACTACAGTACTTTGAAGAAGGAAAAGACAGAAAAGGGAAAGAAAACAGAAATTTCATTTGACAGTTTTAAGATTCTGCTCTTTGTAGTAACCATCAGCTCCTTTTAAACTTCAGAAGAATCACCAGACCAGTACAAAAACACTGATGCACCTATTTGAGATCTGCACATTTAATAAAAAATTGTGAAAAATAATTTCAAAAGAGATGAAAGGTTTAAAACCCAAAATCCCTTTAAAATGAATACAAGTTAAGACTTCAAAGTCGAAAGGAGAACTAGTCTCGACAGTTAATTTCTAAATGCAACAATGAAATACTTGATGCAAAACATTAGATAATTCAAACTGCTTAAATTCAAGAACTTTGACAAGAAAGTATCCATCTTAAGGAGCTGTACAAAATAAAGAAGCAATAATATTGAAAAAGATCCTAACAATTCTAAAAGAATTGCTCAAAAGAACGCACACTCCCTTGATCAATTGCAAAGTCACTTATTCAGTTCTTGAAAATCAATCTAAATACCCAGCAAGCCAAAGTTTCTGTCATCTAAACCCAAAAGTCAATTTGTTTTCACACAACAAATTATACACCAGGCCTTTCCTCGCAAAGGAATCACCCCTGCATTGACAATAGATGGCATCTAAAACTTGAAACCCCTAATAGCCTTTAGTAACCTAGTAAATGAAAATGAATGGGATTCAAGCAATGATGTTCTATTTCCTGTTAGCCTATACAATTAAATCTTCTACACTCGTTGAATTAAACTTACTAAAGTACAAATAGTATTTGACTACCAAAAAAGGAATAGTATAAGAGTGACTTTGTGATTAGTTGTGGTGTGAGCGTGAGAATAACTAAAATTACCAAGTAAAAGAGTGATTTTGTTATACCTCAGGGGCACCTAATGCCCCAAGTAAGGAGCGCCGCCAGATTGCCCAACACCATGCTGCCCTCTTCCTGAACCACCTTGCCCTATCTGCGGGTTCGGGTAGCCACCTTGCATTGCACCTTGATTTCCATAGCTTCCCATCATTCCAGGGCTTATACTTGCCTGATTCGCATACCCACCCTGTATGGCATGTCCTGCACCAGGAACACCCGGATTCACATTCGGAGCCGTTCCAAAAGTTCCCAAAAGGTTTGTCAGCCCCAAACCAGCCCCCTGAGTTGCAAACAATGCAGTCAGTGCCTGCCCAAGTGCCGGATTCAATGCCTGGGCGGCCGCAGCACCCTGGTTAAACCCAATCCCACCACTTGCTGGCGCCATCAAATGCCCCATTCCTGCCGCAGCTCCACCAACATAACCCGGATTCTCATTCCTCTGAAACTTGGAATTATGGGATTTGTGGTGGTGCTGGTTCGGGTGCTGAGACTTGACCGGCTTTGGACCGTCAATAGCCTTCTGGCAATGCAAAATGTGGCCCTCAAAATTCTTGTGCGGCTCTTCCAATGCCCTCTTTGCACTCTCTGGCGACTTATACACAAACAAACAAAACCCTTTAGGCCTCCCAGTCATCTTATCAAGCCCCAGTGGCCCTTCCTCAATTTCTCCAAACCTAGAAAAGAACATCATCAGCTTCTGGGGTTCCAAGTCAGCCCCAACATTGCTCACATAGATCTTCCTCTGCGTGTACTCCGACACTGTCTGTGACTGGGCCGCCTGGACCGCCACAGGCACAGCGGCGGCAGCACTTGGAGCCGGACCTGGGCCAATAGCCGCCAGCTGGCACGCAGTCATCCGATTGCCGATCTTCTTCTGCGGCTGCTTCAGGGCTTTTCGAGCCCCAGAACGGGTCTTGAAAAGAATGAAGCCATAACCTTTGGACTTACCAGAGACCTTATCGCACACAGCCTTGCAATCCTCAATCTCACCGTACTCCTCAAACACGCTGGTTAGGGTTTCGGCGTTGGTGTCCCATCCGAGCCCGTGGACGAAGATCTTGCGGTGGATCGGGTCCTCATCTGCAACTTTACGGATCCGATCAGATACGTCACCGTGCGTATCGGCTGCTTCGCGGAGCAGGGCAATAAGCTGGTCCTTGCTGAAGGGTTCTAGAAGATTCTGGATCGGCTCGTCCTCGTCGGCACCGTCATCGGCCAGATCCGAAGCTGCCGACGTGGACGTCGTCGTCACGTTCTCGTTTTGCTTATACTCAACACCAGGTTCTTCTTCATCCTCGTCCTCTTCCTCTTCCTCTCCTTCTCCTTCATCTTCTTTTTCTTCTTCCGGTTCATCTTCCTCCTCTTCTTCTTCTTCAACTTCTTCCTCTTCTTCTTCTTCGACTACTTCCTCTGCTGGTTCGTTTTGGGGTTTGGGTTCCTCTTCTTCAACGACCGGTTGTTGTTTCTTGGAGGGCTCGGAGGACTCGGTGTTGTTGGAGTCGAGCTTTCGTTTTCTCCCCATTTTGTGGGTGGACGGAGGCGTCTCAGATAGAGAGATTGGGGATTTGGGGGTTAGGGTTTCTTTGGGGAGCTGGTGACGGCGCCCAAGTGGAAACACGGGATACAGAGGAACTAGAGGAACACAAATAAATAGGGGAACCGAGAAATATAAAGGTAACAAAGATCTTTCCACCCTATTAGGGTTTAGGGATATTTTGGTACTTTTACCGAAATAACTAAAGCCTAAAATCGTAAATCCCTATTGCATGGGGGATTCTTCATTACGGAGTACGAATATGCGGATTAGTTACCAACTTTTGTTTTTCACCGTTCGATTGTTTCTATGGTCCAGATTTAAAACAAATTTTAATTACAACTCTTGCACATCATCTCTCTTACCGACCCACTGGACCATCCTCCCCCCATCGCGCCTCTCTCTCTCTCTCTCTCTCTCTCTCTCTCTCTCCCCAACCCAAAACCCCCTTCTCTGAACTACATCCTCTCACACTCCCTCCCTTCCCCGCACACCCAGACCTCCTCCACAAACACCATATTTAAATTTGTTCAATATCTATAGTTGTTATGTTACAAAGAAGTCCATAATCAACATCCAAAATACCAAATGTTAATCCAACAATGATGGTAAAAAACCACCTTCAACCAACAGGAGTTGGTCCAAGTGGAAGGGGCTTGGATCCTTTAAACAAGAGGTCCTGGGTTCGATCCCAGGCGCTTGCGAATAGAGCAGACTTTGTTGGAAGAGGTCCCCACTTTGCGTCCGACAGTACCTCGAGGGTTAGTCCCCGCAATCGCGCGGGGATACCTTGGTTTTCACCAAAAAAAAAATACCACCTTCACCTGGCTTTTTTTTAATACAAGAATCTGACTCTAAAAAACAAACAGGATTTCTAACTCAGCGAATCTCCGATTTTTCTCAGGGTTCAAAGCTCCTCACTATCCTCACCGTCATCTCTCTGTTCCTCTCTGTCCTCACCAGCACCTCTTTGTGTTTGAAACCTTCTCTGTGCGAGGATGAGGTTAATAAAGCAAGATGACCAAAAAAAAACATGAATTCAACTTCTGGTCTAGGTCATAATTTGGCTTGGCTTGGGGGACTTTTTTTTATTGGTCAAGAAGATAATTCATTGGACAACAAGCAGGAAGCAAATACAAACAATCGGGGGAACAACACCTCATCTAAGCAAAGAAACATGGCTATCACAGCCAAGAGAACAATAACTAACAGAATCCCCCCTTATTGCATTTTTTGTAAATAGAATCTCCGACCGATATGTCAAATTATCACATAAATATGAAATTATAAACATTGAAGATTAAAGTTACTCTAACTGAATAGTCAAATCTTACATGAATTTGATGTCAAATATTTTTTTGTCATGGACCTACTGTCATTTACTCTATTTTCAAACTGTATGCATCATATGGGCTCATTTGCTTTTAAAAATATAATAAAATAATATGATATTTGACATTTCGGGTGGAGTTCAATTTTTTATAAAGTGTTAAATTGCCACATAAGCCATCAAATTCAAATTTAACATTTTGCAATTGACATCTCCCTTGGAGATGCTCTAAAGTTTGTAATCCCAATTCTAAAATAACCCTTTTGTAAAACACCTAGGAGTGTATCCAATTCAAACTTTTAATGACTTTTATATAGTTTAAAAGTATGGAGGTATTCAATTTAGATTTTTAAAGAGTTTATAAAAGTCTAGTGGTATTCAATTGTGACTTTTAAAAAGTATTTAAAAGTTTGGTGGTATCTAGTTGTGACTTTTAAAAAGTCTTTACAAGTTTGGTGGTATCCAAAAAGTTAATGACTTTTAAAAAGCTTATTAAATTAATGACTTTTCTATACTTTTCAGGCTAATTGTTAATACAAAAGTCTTGCCAATTTACTAGTAACTTTTATCAACTATATGAAAGTATTTAAGAATTTGTCAGCCCTATAAAAGTCACTCATTTGAAAAAAGTCTTTATAAGTATAGATTGGATACACCCCCCTTTTTTTAATAATAGCCAATTTCAAATGGGTTATTATCACAAATGGTCCCTGAGGTTTACGAAATTATCACATTTGGTCCTTTATGTTTTTTTTTTTCCTGACATTATTATTCCTTTATGTTACACCTCACATATCAATTTGGCCTCTACCGTGAGATTCTGTTAAAATTTCTGTTAAATTGCTGACTTGGCATGCCATGTGGATTAAACAATATATATTTAAAGGGTTTTTTTTTTGTTAGAAAATATATTTAAATGTTTCAGAAACTAAAAAATAGCTTAAAATATTAATAAAGCTTTTAACATTAAATAAAAAGGGAGTTTCACTAAAATACCCAAAATGGGGGCTGAAATTATAAAAATACCCAACACCCAAAACACTTTATAAACATACCCAAAACTCATCATTACACACACTCAAAACCCATTTATAAACATACCCAAAACCCATCATTACACACATACCCAAAACCCATTTTGGGTATGTTTCTATGTTTAAATAGTGTTTGGGTATTTTTATAAATACATGTCTAGGATTGGGTATTTTTATAAATATCTAAAATAAAAACTAATAATTTAAAAAAAATTATCTCTTCTCTCTCTCAAGCTAACCCAGTACACGTCTCAACCAAAAAAGCTAACCTAGAGACATCTCCACCACCATTCACCACCGCCCACCGCCCACCGCCCACCACCTTTGCTATTAATGAGACCCATTCCACAACTCTCATTTGAAATCCACAAATCAATTGCTTCATCTTTTTCTTTTTGGTTTTTGAATTTTCTAAGGGAGGGGGTAAAGAAAAGGAGTAGAGGGAGCCATCAATGTTGATGGGGGTATGGGGAGAGTGCGGTGGCGGTGTGGGGTGCGGGGGTTTGTGGCCAGGTGGGTAACTTTATGTGTGGGTCTGGGGGATTGGGGGAAGAGAGAGAGAGAGAGAGAGAAGCAGCAAAGGTGGTGGTTGAGAGTTGTGGAATGGGTCTCATTAACAGCAAAGGTGGTGGGCGGTAGGTGGTGGTGAATGGTGGTGGAGATGACTCTAGGTTAGCTTTTTTGGTCGAGACGTGTACTGGGTTAGCTTGAGAGAAAGAAGAGAGAATTTTTTTTAAAATTATTAGTTTTTATTTAATGTTAAAACTTTATTAATATTTTAAGCTATTTTTTAGTTTCTGAAACATTTAAATATATTTTCTAACAAAAAAAACCCTTTAAATATATATTGTTTAATCCATATGGCATGCCAAGTCAGCAATTTAACAGAAATTTTAACAGAATCTCACGGTAGAGGCCAAATTGATATGTGAGGTGTAACATAAAAGAATAATAATGTCAGGAAAAAAAAAACATAAAGGACCAAAGGTGATAATTTTGCAAACCTCATGGACCATTTGTGATAAAAACCCATTTCAAATATGACATTCCAAAATGACCATACACTATCTCATATTTGCTTAGATGCCCTTTCTTTAGATACCCACACAGGTAGTAGCAATGTCCCAACAGTTAAAGGTTATTAAGTCAATGTCATTTTCCCTAAAAAAAACTCTAAGATAAAACGTTAAGAAGTTTTATAGGAAATGAAGCTAATAAGTCTAAAACTTGATCATCAATTCATTTCAAGGTGTATAAATATGAGTCCTTATTTCCTCTCATTCCTCACAAAATACTTTCATCCTCACAACTTTCCAATTCTCTAATTCTCATATTGCAGTCAAGTTTCTCATTCATCTAATTTGCAATTTTGCTCTTAAATCCTCTTCATAGATTGGATTAATTACAATTTTGGTCACTCGGGTTTGGCCCGATTTTAATTTTGGTCACCGCACTTTTAATTTTCCGATTTTGGTCATCACATTTTGCATCATTAACAAATCAATTCCAATTGGGAATTCCGTCAGTTAAGACACACGTAGTGCATGCATGCAAGGGTATTATTACCCTTTCGCCTCAGCCCCTGAATCAAAACACAATTGTCGCGTGCGATTTCTTCTAAAAAAGATTTAGGGTTCTGGAATTTGGGGAAAAGGCTGGTCAATTTCAAGGTATAGGGTTCGATATCATCCAATTGATGAAGATTTAATAGGTGAAGTCACGATTTGAAAGGGAATCATCAATTTCAGGTAGGAATTCATCCATTTTGGGGGTAATTTCTTGTCTGATTTGGTTATATGTCGATTTCAGTTTCTAAATTTGCCTATTTCTTGTATTTTTTATATTATTATTTCAGTTCTTACAATTAGCTACATTTCATGTAGTTTGTAGATGTCTACTTCATCTTCTCATGGATTGAGGTGCCTTTTATGTGGAGATGAAATGAAATTACTTCTATCAACTATAGAACAATATTACAACAAATATTTCTAGAAATGTACAAGGAAATACGTAAGGCATGGTTTTGAATCAGTTTTATTTTATGATAGGGATGTTGTGGTTATGCACAGTGGTTGTATGATGTAGGAAGGTGCTGGATGCAAATATTTCGTATGGTGTGATGATATTGACAACACAAAAGAGAGGGAAGATATAATCTTTAGAGACTCGCAACGGATAGAAAACAATGGTAAAAAGGACGTGGTGTTTCAATTTATACAGCTACAAGTTGGAGATGTTTTGAATCTGCTGAAAGAAATAAAAGAGATGTTGTTGATCATTTGTATCTTGATTACTGTCAATGTGGTTTTCAATTTAGTTATAAAAAAATGAGGTGCTTAGATGGTGCTTTAATTTGGGTAAAGACATGTTTTAGCTGCTCAAACGTTTTGGTTGTAGCATTGTGATCAAAATTTGGGGAAAGACATGTCTCAGAGGTTGTAAATTTCTAGTCATGAAATGAAAACATTCAACTCTTATTTTGGTTGTTACATTCTTTGGCTTAAATGAAATGAAATGGAAACATATACATGGTGCAGTACACAAACCAACATACACATGTTGTTGTACACAAACTTGGCCATGATTCACAAAATCAGTTAGAAGCAATATACACATGCTACAGTACACAGACTTGGCCATGGTTCACAAAATAAGGCAAAATACAATATCCTAAATTATATCAGTCAACATCAAAAAAGTCTCATCCTTTTAAAAATCAGGTCTTCTGCTTCTTTGGAATATGCATACCTTGCTTTCTAGTAGCTGCCTTGCTTATATTGATGACTTATGTTGATGAAATTTTGCTGACTTATGTTTTTCTCATTAAATATTTATCTTATCATCTTATTATCCAATTGCAGACTCATCCACCACCACCTGCCCAAACCACCAAGCACACAGGTCCTAGAGGTGGAACTTTCATCACACCTACTTCTGCTACAACTAGGATGAGGCCACCCATTCCTCCACCTGCTTCTGCTCAAAGTCAGAATGCATATGCTTCTAGTGGATTGAGGCAAACTAGAAATTATGCTTCATGGAAACCACCAAGCAAATGTCTTACTGCTCCAACATTATAATATTTACCTCCTTGTGTTCTTTGAGTGTTGGGAACATATTTTTTTCCTCAGCTATAATAACACAACAACAACAAATTATACATCTTTACAAGCTACTTATATGTTGTCACATCCCGGGATCGCTCCGCCATAGCACGATATTGTCCGCTTTGGGCCCCCCTCTCTGCCCTCACGGTTTTGTTTCTGGGAGCTCACGAGCAACTTCCCAGTGGGTCACCCGTCATGGGATTGCTCTAGCCCCTATCCCCAAAGGCCTCGTGCTAGATGGATGCGGGCATGTACATATAAGGCACATCAACCCCCTCTCCATTGGTCGATGTGGGATGTTACAACTTATATATATGCACAATCAGTAATTAATACAGAAAAATACTAAGCATGACTTATTGGTAGCTTATGAATTCAACCCAAATTAGGTATTGAAGGAGATGAGGTTTGACTAACATTTGTAATAGGTGGGGTTTGACTAACATTTGCAGCAGGTGGGGTTTTAGTTGCATATCTTTTGTCTACATAAACTCCTTTGGAAGCAGGATTTGGTTGATTTTTGCAACTCCCCTTATTATGAGCCTTTTTCGAGCATTTTTGGCATGTGACTATGCCACTTTTTCTTTTCAACCTTATTTGCTCACATTTTGGATATTTCTTTTCCATCTCTAGATCCTTTATTATCCTCCTTTTCTTTGGCCTTCCAGACAACTTTTTAACCATTGGAGGCAGTGGTGGAACTTGAGTTGTCTTAGGCCACATGTGCATAGCTTTGATAGGATTGAAGATAGGTTTGTAAGCCCTCATATATGCCTTATTGGTATAGTATGGATCCACATATACCTCAGCATCTTCCCTATTTCGGAAAATTGCAGCAACAACATGGTGGCAAGGAATGCTAGTGAGATCCCATCTATTGCAGCTACATCTTATTCTACTTAAGTCGACAACATATTGATATGCTATTGAGTCCCCCACTTGGAACAAGCCATTTCCATAGTACATTAGCATATATTTCCTGGACAATGACTTGAACTTCTCAAGTTTATTCTGGATTTTAGGACAAATTGGCTGCTCATGACTCCTCGTAGAATCATTCTTAACTTGTAACCTCCTCATTAGGTTGCACCTAATCATTTCCAACATAGTGAAGATGGCTTTATCCCTTGCTTGCAGAATCCAAGAATTAAAACATTCACATAGGTTATTCAATAACATATCACACTTA
>NW_018922435.1:0-15190 GCF_002207925.1 Prunus avium
GAATCCTGCATTACATATAGCTTCATTAACCAAATACTCCTAAGTAGGCATAAGCTATAGAAATATAATCATGACTGAATCATTACCTGATTCAACTGTGTCATCAAATCACTACTTTGTAGCATACTTGTGAAAGAAAAATTGGATTGATATAACGTCCCTGTAGAATTGTAATCCTAAAAGAACAAATATATATATTACACAATTAATTTTTCTAGGTTCATAAATGAAAACACAAAACTTGATGTTTAAACTAACATACATGATTGTTAATATTTGTACTCATGGGTACACCATCTGGATGAAGAAAATTTGAACCGAGTGGTGCATGGGATGAGGTATATGAAGGGCGTATATTGCTTGGTTGCTTGGTTTTTCCTGCAGAAAAAAATAAAATTAATAAAAATAAGCATCATTGTGGAGCATTAATGAGAAGAGACTAGTGGGATTTTATGTAAATCAAAGAAAATATAAAACTTTCTTACTAGATGAAACAATATCTTTTGACGTCTTTCTTCTTCGTTTCTCCATAACGCTTTTCAATCTGGCATTGCTTATACCTTTTGGCCTTACACAAGAGGGATTATGTACTGGCGTCTCATCAAATGTGGTTGCATTACAATCATCAAGACTATCATGAATTTTTGCATTAACTTCTCCCTTTGACTTTATCATTTCTTTTTCAATCAATCCTGCTATCTCTCTCAATTTTTGCAGAGCAATTCTAGTAGTATTTTCTGTCTCTGATGCCTTAGTCAATACATCATAAGCTGTTCGCATCAAAGTATTTCGCCGCAATGTGACCGATGATTTACCCTTTATTTGTAATAATTCACCATGCTCACTTGCCTCCAATCCTTTCTTTGCATCTTTTGTCCATCGCTTCAATATATATTGTTTTGGTATTTGACTCCAACACTTCACATTTAGTACCCTTAGAGTGTGACGACACAATAAACCCATAGACTCGAACATTTTGCAGCTACATGAAATACTGCAATTTAATGAATTTAGTTGGACAATGTAAACTCTTTTATGACCTTCTTCATTAAGTTCAAATGAGTGTATTGTACCATCACTTCCAACTTCATGCATCATCACTCCCAGACTATCTACAAACTCCTTTTCAAATAATTTGAATATTTTTCTTGTGTAGACAGTAGCAGCATGATTCAGAAGGCCACTGCTTTTGGCAATTCTAGAAGGGAGTCCTTGATTGCAACGAAAAGATTCTTCTAATTCACTTGAACGCATTTTTTCTGCTTAGTAGACATCTGATGGAAAACATTGTTTGTGCTCTCACTTCTTTGTGAAGATTTTATCTTAGCAGTGAAAATATGCTGGCTAAATACTGGACACCATTTCGCACGAAGAATATACAATGTCTTCAACCACAGGTTGCCTGTAAGGTTGAATTTTGCCAATAAGTTATCCCAAGTAGATTGAAATTCCAATTCTGTCTCACAATATCCTTGAAGACACTTGTTGAACATATGGTTAAACTCAGGATTCCCATAATAACTTCCCAAATTTCTTGCAGCATTCTGAGATATGTGCCACGAGCATAAACGATGACATACCCTAGGAAAAACATTTTGAATGCCATTTGCCATTGCCTGACATTGATCAGTAAAAATAGTCTTCGGTTTTCGACCTCCCATTGATTCTAAAAATGTCTCAAATAACCAAATAAATGAATTAGTTTTCTCATCCAATAAAAAAGCACAACCAAATAGTACGTTTTTCCAATGGTGGTTGACGCCAACAAAAGGAGCGCATATCATGTTATACCTATTAGTTCGATATGTAGTATCAAATACTACCACATCCCCAAAACAATCATAGTCAATTCGTGACCTTCCATCTCTCCAAAAGAAGTTTGTCATTCGGTTTTCTTGATCCACTTGCACTGTGTAAAAGAACATAGGATCTTCAGCTTGTTCGCGCTTGAAAAGGTTTATCAAGCTTTGAGCATCACCTGCTTCAATCATGACCATTTTTTCCTTATTGACAACATTGTAGCAATCTCTTTTTGTAAAACCCACATTTTGAGACCCACCAACTTCTTCTGATAAATAAGAGTATGTATTTGTGGTCCTTATTCCAGCATCCACCATGGTTTTAATCACACCCAAATGCGCTTCTGACACTTTTCTATTTGATCTCAAAAATTGCCTCTCTTCCGGCATAGCAAGTTCATGGTTATGTTCAGAAACAAAATGAGAAACTTTCCACATACCATTGTCATCTTGGAAGGCAAATCGAATTCTAGCTTCACAACCTGTTCTCGTCTCTAATTTGTTAGCCGTGCTCACTTCTGAAGTGTCACTATCTAGTCGAAAATCTTCTTTTGAACAAAAATAACTAAATTGCCGCAAAACTTTTTTTGTATTATATCTCTTTTGTCCCCTCCGAACACTAAATCCAGTTCTCGTAGCATAACTATTGTAGAGATTATAAGCTTCCTCTTCAGTGGACACAACTTTTCCAAGCAAATCTTCTTGGAAACTTTCCATACGATTGACGATCATTGGATTTTCTTCTTCACTTTCAATATCAATAACTACTTGCACACGCCACAACATTATTTTAAAAACGAAACAAACAAAAACTAAGAGTATAATTGTTGATAAAATACTTATTAACAAATACATCTATGTGCTACTCGAAAAAAAAAATTAATTAATTCATGCAAGCAGCCAAGTTAAGGAAATAGACATGCAAAAAGTAATTACACTATATATGTGCAACTAACTAAATGTGTGAATCTAGTTCCACTTTATCAGAATACTAAAAAGAACAACCTACAGAAATCAACAAAAAAAATTGGATTCTGCAATAATCGGAAACAGCATGCAGAAAGTAGAAAAAAAAATTATGTATAAAGCATAGGATTGTTTGATTGACTTACCATTATCCATTTTTGTCTGAGGCTACAGTCCTTTGGTTTTTGGGGCGGCTGGTGGTCTTTTCCTTCGACTGCAAAAGTAATTTCTGAATGTTGGTGCAGACTCCAATGACAATTCACGTTCTAGGGTTACTTTTGCTTTGAAAGAAACAAAAAAATAAAGAAAAAGAGGAAGAGAGTAAACGGCGTTAACATTCGTACTGGATGAAAAGCTGTCTCTCTCTAATAACTGCTATGCCAGATGTCATTATTCTGTTGGTCCGTACTACCACCTGGCACTGCCACGTGGTAGTACCGTATTACTGTATAATAGCACACATGTTCCTTCACTGATGACATAGGAAACTCAACATCCCTCCCTTTGAAGTGAATTTATCAATCTACTTCTATCTTCATGGCCTATATCAAATTGCATTAAATATAGTCAATAAACGTCATATTTTTCTGATCCTACATAAAACTGCTCACTTGTTGTCTTCTTTTTAAGCTACTGTGAGCAATGTTGTACCCAATGTGTCACTGGGGCACCCCTCAAGAGCCCAAAATATACTCCGGCCTAGATCACTTGAGGAAGTGATTGGACCCTTTCAATGTACCTGAAGCCGACCTTCCCTAAGGACACCAAGACCCAATCGAGATAGAGAAAGGCCGTCCTAGCCCATATAACAACCATACAACGGATTAGAAAGAAAAAAAAAAAAAAATTCCATTTCAGCCCCTCCTTACCCAGAGAAACTTGTTTCAGACTATCTCCAATCATGAGGGCCAAACTCAAATTTTAGGAAATAGCTCCAAAAACCTTCTCCAACCATGTATAGGGATACGTATTCTCTGGACCAATATGGGGGTGGTCAAGATCTGTAAAGCGAAAGATAATGTCTACTCTATCACAGTAGGTGATGATGCAGCAGGGGTGATAATTTGGGTCAGACTGAAATCTTGGACGGAATTTGGCTCAACTTTCCAGTCCGGGCAGAATTTCTGTGGGCCCCAAAACGAAGCCAACTTGCGCAACACGTGAAGGAATGGCAGGGCAAAGCTAACTTGCTGGACACGTGGAAGGCTCACATCAAATGGACGTTGGAATCCAACAGCTCCCTTTGAAAACCAATGATGCATCTTCTTGTTTTTTTTTAAATTTTTTCCTCTAATCTTTTGGAGCTTTTAAAAGCTGGCCACGTGTCAAGCAATGGGAACCAACTTTTTGTGATTTTTCAAACTTTCTCAAATAGATATAACGGCACATATTTTTTCCAACTTGATTTTAACGAGAAAAAGAAGATCCAATGGTCAAAATTAAAATCAAATGATTAAAATAATATTTTTTATTTATCTAAATGAGATCCCATTCTCAAACTCTACAAATGGCATTCTCATTTTAATTTTAAGTGAAGAAAAATGTTATGTTTATGGAATTTTAATTTTTTTTAAGATTAAAATGTTTAGAAAATTAAATCACAAATGTTGAAACAAAAATAATATCAAGAAAAATTTATAAAAAAAAAAATTTAAGAGTTAATCATTCTTAAACAGTTTAATAAAGTTGCGGGACTCAGGGCCTGAATGGCATGGCGACAAGGGTACACTAAACCTCTTATACACTCACAAGTACGCCACAAGTTGTGTGGCAACTTTACACCCTTCCAAGTCCACCTTTATCGCTCTCACATTGAGTTACAAACCCACGTTGCTACGCACAATGATTTAACTTTCAACATTTGTGTATATTAAATGTGAGACGAAAGGATATCTCGCCAATGTGGGAGTAATAATTGTCATTTGGCAAGAGAAGCCCAATTTATTTTTTTAATAAAGTTTGAGGTGAACCTCACATTGTTTCCACCATAATGATTAAACTTGTCAAAACTCAACATCAAAACTGATATGATTATCTTCAATGACCTCATGTAGAACCACTACTACAATAATATAAAATAACGCTACATGACGCAAAATGAAAAAACCGTTGTGGTTTAAAAAACCATTACCATGACTGGTGTTATAATAACCGTCGTTGTGGAGTCCGAAACCCTTCGTTGATTTTAATAGCATGACGGTTGAAAGAAGTCACGGTCGTCTTTCAAATTAGTTGATTTTAATAGCACGACGGTTGAAAGAAGTTACGGTCGTCTTTCCAAGATGGGCTAATAAAAATTTCGCTTAAGTGAATTCGCGGCCCTTCGCGAACCCCTCTAGTTCGCATCTTTTCAATCTCTGTCTAAAGCTCCTGATAATTGTGAAGCTCCAAACCCTAGCCTCCTTTCTTTTGAAATTCTCGGGCCTTCGTACTCTTTGTCTTGTGGATCTCGTTGAACCTGTCCTTCTTTAGAAGTAATAGACGACAGTTCTTTTAAAAAAAAATGTTGCCTTTATAGTTAATAGACAACTGTTTGTAGTAAAAGCGTCGTTTTTACATTTAATAGACGATGGTGCACCGTCGTAGTTTGTCATTCAAAAGATGTCAAATATAACGACAGTTTTCAATGCAAAAAGACGATGGTTTTCCCCCGTCGTCTATTTCAATTTTTGTAGTAATGAACAAAACTCTTTAGCCTGCCTAAACTACACAAAAAGCTTATGCACATCAGACACACTTCCTCACATGTAAAGAACATTGTGTTGGGGAATCGTCCAGATGTGACCCACATGCATGTGGGCCCCAAAGGGAGCTCATGCACAGGGGCATATTAAGAATTTGGATTAAAAGATAATTTTAAGTACAAATTTTCTCTAATTGGAATCAGCAGGATCTTGGTGTAGTTATAGAAACATGAGAGGGTTGGGCATAATATATATATTTTTTTCTATTTGCTTAAGAAGCAAACAACCATAAATTCTGTATTTTAAGAGTATTTCATCGGTTTGAACTTTTCTTCTCTCATTTTTATTTTCGGTTATCTATTCATAAAAAAGAAACCATTTGTATTTGTGTGTAGATTTGTATCTTACTTGTTCAAACTGAAGTGTGTCTGTTCTTCTTTTGAAAATATATGCTTTTGAAATTTCAGCTCAAAGAGAAGTGGATATCCTATCTGAGGTGCATATAATGAACGTGGAAGTTTGCTGCACTAGTTGGCTATCAAGGTGCCATCTTCTAGAACTTTACGACTGTAGAGGTTGGTAAAGTCATGGAAGTTACTGTTGTACCATCACATTGGTCTAGGGTAATAAAAAATTGCTCCATGTTTGTTCAATATAACCTAATTTTTGCATAATTGAATCAGTTGTTTTTCTACAGGTGGTTTTATTTTCTTTTAGTTTCCTGCTGAAAAATGAGGTATAGGCTTGTATTTGTTGCACAGTGTGGCTTATGTAGGAATATAACCAAGTTAGTGATGCTTGAATATGTTGTTTTGAGCCAATTCATTGGGGAGCTTTTTATTTGCGGCAATGTGGGCGGTTTAGAGCGCTCCATGGATGCCGTGCATATTTGTCTGCATTTACACTGCTGTGTACCGCTCCCTTATTATAATAATTCTGTATGAAGTGAATTTTCATTTTTGTTGTCAATAATAATGCACTTTCGTGAGAAGCCCCTTGCAATTTTTGGTGGATAAAATTGAACATTCGACATATGTAGTAGCTATCCAGTCATGCAATGACAATAATAATGCACTTTCGTGAACAAAGAATAAAGTTGTAATTTCTGGCATCTTATTCCTAGTTTCTAAAGCCAAATTCTTTTTGGGTAAATGGAGCCATTGGAGATGTTAGCTCTACTAGGGCTGTTCAAACAGCAACTGGTATTCAAAGAACCAAAATCCATTCGCAAACTAGTTAGGAGTTCGAAAACTACAAAATATGATGGATACGATCGCTACCCATCAAAGTTTTCATCTTGCAGTTTCAATTGTTCCAAATCCCATTTCGTGTCATTTGCAGGATTATCAGAAATCCTGCAGTTGAGTTGCAGCTGTTGTGCGGAAGCGTCAACCAATTGTGAGTGAAAAATAAACAACAACTAGCAGGAGATAAATGGAACACAAAACAACACCAACAAGAACACCAAGATTTATACTGGTTCGGCAATGCCTACATCCAGTTTGGAGACGACGGAGTAATTCACTATAATCAAAGAGAGTATACAAAGTGTTTATCACTCAAGAAAACCCAAAGCCCCAAATACACCCAAGTCTCACTCTCACAACAATTGAAGAGTCAGCCTCTCCCGACCCATTCTCTCTTCCTTCCTCCTTTCCCCTTCCTTTTTTTTTTATTTTCTTTCTTTCAGCCTCTCCCGACCCATTCTCTCTTCCTTCCTCCTTTCCCCTTCCTTTTTTTTTTATTTTCTTTCTTTCAGCCTCTCCCGACCCATTCTCTCTTCCTCATTCTGTATGTGAGTATCTTTGTTTTGCTTTTTCTTTGTTAATTAAAAATGAAAAATATATGCATGCAGCCGCTGAGATAACAAAGAGTGTAGAACCTAAATCTTTAAACAGTAGGTGGCATCTAGGATCATGGGCAGTTAGTCAATTCAGTCTTGTTAATTAGAGTTAATTAATCAAGTTTTGCAATTGATTAATCCAGTTTGTCCTACTCGGTTGTTGGCCTTTCCTTTTGTTCTTGTCAAATTCAAGGTGTTTGGGACCACTGACTCAACAATTTTGATGGAGGCAAAATAGCAGAGATCATATTTTCTCCTCTCTTCTAATTATATTTCCGTTTTGTGCTGATTGAATTGTTTGATTAAAAAAAAAACCTTGAATGAAATAAATACATGAAAATAGAAAATGATAATATATCAGCCTTTACTGTGTCTGCAAATCTGATACTTATGCAACAACAGTTGCAATTCCAAAAGAGAAAAAAAAAACAAAAACAGAAAAGGGGAAAAGGAGAAAGGAAGGGGAGAGAAGGCTGTGGGCCCCTTATTTATTTGTTTTTTCAGATTTCCACATAAAAGTTAACTAAGGTTAATAATAGGACACGTGTCACCCTTTGGAGGTGGTGGTGAGGGTACACCTCTAGTTAAGGGTGGTGAGCAAAAATGCTCCCGGCGCAATTACTATCACGTTATATTAATACATGTTGAACTAAGCCTGAGCACGGATCGATTGAGAATAATACAGGGTTCTTCCGTTAATAAAATTAAAACTCTCTTTTTTCGTCGAAATAAACTTTAAAGTTAAGCAACTTAAGGTGTTTGGTAAAAGTAAAATATTCCGATTATTTTAAAAGCAGTGACCTTTTGACAGCAGCTTTTAAAAACATGCTTCGAATTACTTTTCGAAGCTATTTTCAAAATAAATAGAGATAAACCTTTAATGACTTCTTTTAATTCCCAAAATACAATAATTAATTTTTTAAAATGACACAACCTCCATCTCCGCATCCAACACCACATCCTCCGCCACCCTCATTACTCTCTAACACATAAACCCTACCACCCTCATTACTCTCTAACACCTTATCCACCATACTACATACAACTTTTTGATTATATATTATGACTTTCGATATTTATAATGTTTCTTTTTCTTTCTTTTCCTTCTATCTTCTCCTCTCTTTTTGTTCTTTTCCTTTCTCTCTTCTCTCCTCTTTTTTTTTTTTTTTTTCTTCTTTTCCTTCTCTCTTCTCTCCTATTTTTTTTCTTTCTTTTCCTTCTCTTTAGTTTGCTCTCCTCTTTTTTTTCTTTCTTTCTTTTCCTTCTCTTTAGTTTTCTCTCCTCTTTTTTTTTTCTTTTCTTCTTTTCCTTCTCTCTTCTCTCCTATTTTTTCTTTCTTTCTTTTCCTTCTCTTTAGTTCTGTCCTCTCTCTCTTTTTTCTTTCTTTCTTTCCTTCTCTCTCTTCTCTCCTCTCTCTATCATTTTTTTTCTTTTCCTTATATTTTCTCTCCACTCTTGGTTTTTTATTTATATGTGATTGAAACGAAAAATCCCCCACATCTTATGTGCTCAGATGCCTGATCAGTCCGTCACCATCATAAAGTTTAACCAAGTTAGTGTGTAATGTATGATACAACACACACCAGCCAAGTTAGTATGTAATGTAATGTGTAATACAAAACTGACTATAAGGCACAAGAAAAAGAGCACAAAAACATATTGTGTGTCCTATTCCGTATCATTAAGCACAACAATAATTGTGTCATAAAACGTTGTGACTTTATCTGACGTGGACTGTGGACATACGCTTTTTCACTTATACAATGCACGCTTTTTTCACACGGAACGCGAACATTAGTCCAACGACTATGGCCTTAACCTCAGCGCAATTGATGAAGCCAAGATTAAATTAACATTAATTAATGTCGGCCCCTGTGCGATCCACGAGTTTTGTTTTTTGTTTTTTTTTTGGAAGAGATGCTTTATTAGAAGACGAGTTGTGTTGGGTCTTGTGTTTTAATTCTCCAGGCTAAATATCTCTTGTAAAAAAACATATAATTAAATGTTAAAATTTGAGAGAGGCTCATGTTAGGCCGAGTGAAGATTTCTCCAATATTTGGAGTCTGTCCATGATGTTGACGTTTTGGAATATTTTCTTATAATATTTTCTCATCTTATGATATTGTCGTTTTGCCTGTATCGTTTTATTAATGCTGGGTTTACTTAAGAGATAAATATCTTAAGAGAAAGATGTTGAACTCAGTTAACCTAGAGTTACTGACCCCCATCACCCATGATGACCATGATCATGGTTTTTTTTTTACCAAACAAAACTATTAACCCTGGCATGGCATGGCAGGTAAGTTTTTGTTTTATGAATCTTAGGAATTAGCAGAAATGAAATGCTTGCCCTAAAGAAAGAAAACAGAAAGCCAAAAAATAATTCGAACCTGGTTCTACTCAAAACCCAAATATTCAAACATTGCCTGGAGATACCTCGCATTTTTACCACCCACTGATATCTGCCTTTTTACACACGAAAGAGGCTTTAAAATAATATGAAAATAGAGTCGTAGCTTTGGACCTCTGCTTCTAAAAGTTCCCTGCCCTTTCCTCTTATTTCTCTACGACTAGCAGTCTCTTTTTTTCTCCTGAAATTCGCTGTTTGTGTGAAGTTTCTCTCTCTCTCTCTCTCTCTCTCACTCTCCCAAATGGCACAAATGGGTCAGTGATCTTTGAATATATGTCTGAACTTGTAGTTGTTGGTTGAGTTTTCACGTATCTCATTTTCTGATTATATGAGACTGCTCAGAAAGAACTGAATATATGTCCAATAATTTCAGACTTGTAGTTGTTCAGACTTCAGACTTGTAGTTGTTGTTGGTTGAGTTTCTCAAAGCTGACTGTTTACCGCCAGTCCATCACCACCACCACCGCCTTCACCTCCACCTCTTTCTGATCATGATCTCAAATGGTTCTTTCTGAGCATCATCCCATATGTCTCTTTGAACATGATTGTTTGGCTCTCCCTCAGTACTGGTTTTCTTTTCTTTTGATTTATGATTTCATGGGACTTGGTGTTTGGTTTATGACAATTGAGTCGGTTCCCAAGCTTTTCCCTATGGGTTTGAGCTTGTAGTTGACGGTGGTTCAGAGCCCGCCGCCTAAGGCAGAAGAGGCTGTGGTTCTCATGTTTTCATCTCTTTTGATATAATATTTATAGGGTGTGGAAAAGTTGATATAATTTCAGCTTATGACCCTTCCACCACTTTTTACCAAAACTTTATTCCTCATCAAATTGGCCAAAATTATACAATTAAATTGTGTTTCATTTTGGCTCCACCTCTGTGATGAATGCTTATTTTTCTTGGGTGATTCTTGTTAGATTAGCCTATATCCCCTCTCAAATCTATTAGTGTATTGATTTTATGAGATGTTAAAGAAAATGGTGAAATGGAGTTGCCGTCAGTCTCTATATAATTAAATTTTGTAGTTGGTGTATGATTAATTTATCGTTTCTTTATTGAAGATTTATCTGATATAATTTGTTGTTTTTTTATTTATTTTATAAATTCAATTCAGAAATGAATTACCAGTTTGATGAGGACTCTATATTCTGCGACTACTGTGACATTCCATTCAACAATTATGCTCAGTTGCTAGAGCATATCAAGGACAACCATACCTGGGCTCCTGAGGTCAAAGATGAAGATGTGGGAAGAGGAGAGATTATAACATGCAACCTCTGTTCTGATAGAAACATGAACTCAAAAGAATTTGAAAATAACAAAGGGTTGATACATCATCAGCAAATGGTCCACAGGGGATCAAAGTCGAAGTTCATTGTGTGCAAGAAACCAAAATGTCGAAGGAAGTTCAGTAACAGATCTGAATTTGAGGACCACGAACCCAGATGTAGCAAAAATCTCAAGGCTTAGGTAAATTACATTTGAATTTGATTGTAGTTTTGTTGTTTTCCCGTCATGTTTTGCTATTCTTTCTTTAGTAGAAGTAGTCTACAATTTATCTCTGCGCTTTTTTGGGTTTAGCTGATATTTGAGAATTGCATGTATCTATGTGCAATTTTATAAGCATGTGTTTCAAGTTGTAATTTCAAGTTTGTGTTGAGATGACTTTTAACCCCACCTTGTCATTGAGTACATGTTGAGATGACTTTTGAACAAAATGATTGCTTGTTTTTCTTTTTTTTCTTTTTTTATTTTGACTTTTAACCCCACCTCGTCAATGAGAGTATGTGTTGAGATGACTTATGAATAAAATGATTTCTTTTTAATTGTTTTAGCTCACTCACTGTTATAGGCTAGCTAACTAGTTGTTTAATTTTCTAATAATTGTAGGGTTGGAGCTTGCAGTAGCCGTTAAGAAGGATTTGGGGGTTTCTCCACAAATTCTAATGAAGGCAATAAAATCTTATTTTCTTTAAATTGTGAAATACTTATGGCTTGATGTTAATGTTGTTGGTGTTAGAAGAATTTTGCAGACCTACGTATATGCTTATGTTTAATTCGCTTGCATGTGTTCCTAGAATGCTGTGTTTCGATTTGGTACTTGCAATTTGAAGTTTGTTTGGCTTAGAATGAATGTTTTTTTATTTAATGATTGTGTGAATTTTTTACACGTATGGGCACATGCATATTCTAGGGTTTTATTTATTTAATAAAGTTTCCTATTTCGTATAGGGAAAAAAAAAAGTAAAGTACTTTATCATGATTATTTTATTGGAAAATTTTCCAATATCCGTTAAGGAGGTTGATTTGATTCGATGGTTCTGAAAGAAAGGTACTGGAAATGGAAAGTGAGTAGAGTTTGGTTTGGTCCAAGGTTATGCTTTTTCTAGACAAAAATTTCAACAAATGATTCAGGGACCTGACAAGAATTTCTTGTGTTCCCATCGGAAGTATATATAATAATTATTCTTGCGGCCCCTCACAACAAAGAAAAAGGTTCTCTTTATAAGTACAAGAATATTGGGATTTTAATTTGCACACCTTCTTAAGTGGAGCCCTGTGCTGTGCATAGTCACTTTGCCCGTCCCCCAAGACGAACCGCCTCTAAGAGCACTTCCAGCAGTTGCCCCTTGCCATGGCAAGGGGGGCTAGGGCTGCCACTATTCACGTGAATAGTGGCTGCTCTAGCAATGTTGGTTTTCAGCAGTTGTCATGGCAAAGGGCAAATACTATTCATTTTTTTTGTTTTTTTCACAAATTTGTTTACCTAAATAATTAGTTTGGACAATATTTTCGGATAAGATTTTTGGGTTCCTATGTGCATTGGCGGACCCATAAATTTTTTAGCAGAGGTGCAATATTGACTAAGTATGAAAAATGATTTTTCGGAATAATCATTTTCTCAAGATAATTTTTGGCGGCTTTTGTTCCTTACACATCAAATAACAAAACTTGATTTTATGGGATTTTAGTATGAAGTATATATTGACTTAATGAGCCATCATTTTTTGCCTAAATCGTATTTTGCACTAAAATCGATTTTTCATATTTTGATTTGGTGAGAATTTGATTTTCTAGTATTTTTATTTGAATCCAAATGGGGGGTACTTCCTTATTTACATTGTAAACTTAAGTAAATAGAGTAATATAAAAATAAATAAAAGTAAAAGGACAAAGACATTTACTTAAATTTTGAAAATGAAAATAAGGTGTTGAAAGTGAAGAGTTTTGGTAGATATTTATAGAGAAAAAAATTTCAAAACTTTTGGGTATTTTTTAAATTTTTTTTCGATTTTTTTTCATTTTTTTATTGCATACAAATTGGATGTCGTTGGATTGGAGGAAAAAATCAAATCGGAAAGCCCGGCCCATTAGGCCCGCATACATATATAATTATGTATAAATAAGGGTTTAGGATTATGATTACATCACTTGAATGACAAATCCCCCTCTTTAATTTTTTTTTTGTGTGTTACTTGTTATAAAAATTGTGTTTGTTTCCATTGAATTCTACTCATTCCTAGTTTATAATTAGATGATTAGCACATTAATTTGTGTCATTTATTAATACAACAATTATATATATATAATAAGACAAACAACATATCATATCACCAAACATAATCATACCACCAAATATAATCATACTTTTCTTTAACACATCACTAAACATTTGCATATTTATTCATACCATCCTTATAAAAAAAATTATTATTTTTTTACACTTATTATTTTTTAGGCCCATTTCGGCTTGGCCCGGCCCGATGGGCTTTTTCAAGCCCGGCTCATGAGATGGGCTTGGGTTTTGAATTTTCTAAAAAAGTCCGGCCCGGCCGGATATTTTCTCTCTCCTCTTTAAAGCCCGGCCTGATCCGATCCAATCCAAGCCCATTGACGAGCCCTATGCATATTCTAGGGTTTTATGACCAAAAAATATTCTAGGGTTTTATTTATTTAATTTTTTCATCCCATCAGAATTATAGCTTGGTCATACTTTAGTTTGGGCTGAAAAAGGAAGGAGGGGATGGATAAGTAGGATGGGACTTGGGTGGGCTGATTTTTAAGTTTGGGCTTAAAAAATAAGGGGAAATACCGTTGAATGCCATTGCAATCCAAATTTAATATGCAAATACCACATTACCCACACAACTGAAAGGTAATCTTTTTGTATAAACAAGGACACCTTAAAATTTGAAAAAATGGGGCTTTGGCTTCGGTTCTCGATTTTCGCCACTTAAAACTAAATCAGACCGATTATATGATATACAAGATTATATATTGATATAACTCATTTCACTTATGAATCTAATATCAAAATCTCTCATCTCCCTCATGGTCTCATCCTCTCCCTCACCTCTCCTTCACGGTCTCACAACCTCCATCAAAGTGAATAGAACCGAAACCAAACCAAACATATATCTAACATTATCAAAAGGAAGCTTTTATCATCACTTGTTGTAACCACTAAAATGTTTGTGTGTTGTCAGCCGAACTGGAAGCAATGTGGAACGCACTGGGTTTGGCCTTTAACAAATTGGAGAACAAACGCTACATTGCTGATGCATATCATGGACACTTAGTTGTGGATATTAAGAGTTTATTACCTTTAGCTTTCCTATAAGATGGGGCAAATATGACTACAAGGGTAACAACCAAACTTGCCACCGATGCAGATGGAGTGCCATTCCAGTTCCTAAGTGGTTTGGATGTCGACCTTAATACTGGAGCCAACCGTTGTGTATTCAGCGTTGTCTTTTTCAATATTTGTAGTAGTGTGTCTATCATCATTTGAAATAATGATTTCTGCCTCAGTGGTTGTTTGAAGAATTTGGTGTCTAATGGTGTTGTACTTTTCGAAACATTTAAGTATAATGGAAATGTTTATGTTCAGATTTTGGGACTTCGATGGTTTTGATAACCTTTGCAAATGCTTGTAGTTGAGAAGCAGGACATTATTAACAATTAGAGGGTTTACCAGCAAGAAAATACTATGTCGCTCAAGTCAGTGTTGGTTAATGTCATATCCCTTCTCCCTTTGTAGGCCATGGGCTCCAAATCCCATGTTCCTTCTTTCTCTTCATTTCCTATGATAGTCGATATCATGTTGCTCCATTGTACTTCTACTCCCCCCAAATTTAGGTTGTATGGTAAGTGGCTTCTTGGTTCCTGCTTACATTATTTTATGATTCAGAAAAATAAAACCTTGGATTTAATGATTGAAAACTAACGAAAACACAATGAAGCCTATTAATGACACTCAAATGCTAATTAGACACGTCTTTTTTATTTATTTAATACAAGTGATAATCTAAATTATAATGGGGAAGGGGGATTTCTCAAACTTACTACTATGTGTCATAGAGGTTCAAACCTGACATCACTAGTATGCAAATCAAAGCCCGTTTTCACTGGTTTAGACCCCCGTTGGCACAAATTAGAGACGTCTTGAATGGCCTAACTGCTACCAGAGTTTCTGATGCTTTTTTTTTT
>NW_018922435.1:27869-70723 GCF_002207925.1 Prunus avium
CTTTTGGCTTCAGGTACTTGAGCATATGCAACACATCCAAAGATACGTAGATGTGTAACATTAGGTTTGTAGCCACTCCAAGCCTCTTGAGGTGTCTTGTTCTTGACACTCTTGGTTGGACATCTATTCAGCAAATATACTGAACATTGAACAGCTTCTGCCCAGAATTGCTTCGGCAAACTTTTCTCTTTTAGCATGGACCTCGTCATTTCAAGGATAGTGCGATTTTTTCGTTCGGCTATCCCATTTTGCTGTGGGGTATAGGCAGCCGTCAACTGATGCTTTATCCCCTGTTCTCTGCAAAATTCTTGAAATGCATTTGAAGTGTACTCACCCCCTCGATCAGATCTAAGAGTCACCAATTTACACTTACTTTCTACTTCAGTGCGAGCCTTAAAATTCTTGAATACAGTAAAGGCTGAAGATTTTTCTTTGAGAAAGTAAACCCACACCTTTCTACTGAAATCATCTATGAAAGTAATAAAATACTTATTACCTCCAAATGAAATAGGCTCCAATGGTCCACAAATATCCGTGTGTACCAATTGTAGTGGCTCCTTTGCTCTCCATGCCGTGCCTCTAGGGAAAGAAGTTCTTGATTGCTTTCCTAGTACACACCTTTCACAAACATGGTTCGGTGCCTCAATTAGTGGTAGACCATGCACCATTCCTCCCGTTGACAAAAGCTTTAGGCCATTGAAGTGAAGATGGCCAAATCGGAAATGCCACTTCCATGACTCTTTCTCCATGAGACCAAGGAAGCATTTTTCCTTCTTGGTATTTAGGTTCAACGGGAACATGCGATTCTTCGTCATTGGAACTTTTGCAATTAATCTTCCACTTGCATCTTTGAGGAAGAGAGAATTATTTTCCATGAGAACAACGTACCCCTTTTGGAGTAATTGTCCAATGCTGAGAATATTGCTTTTCATACTTGGAATATAGTAAACATCAGAGATGTATTCTTCTTTGCCATTTTTCTGGAAGATTTTTATTCTTCCCTTTCCTTCAACAGATAGCTTTGAAGAATCTCCAAGGCTCACATCTCCACGAACTTCTCCGTTGAGTTCAACAAAGAACTCTCTTCTTCCACACATATGGTTGCTTGCACCAGAGTCAAGGTACCAAACATCACCTTGACCACCAGCTTCATTGTGTACTAACAAAAGAGTAGGTTCATTACTCTCATTGTTAGTTGCTTCTGAAAAGTTGACTTGGTCCTTCTTTTTCTCTTTTGAACACTCTGAGGCATAATGTCCAAGCTGGTTGCAATTATAACACTTGATCTTCTTTTTCTTTTCCTCACGACTTTCTGCGTTGCCACGCCCTCGTCCTTGGCCTCGACCTCTTCCGTGAGAACCTCCGCGTCGTGAACTTGATGCACCACTACTTCCTCGTGGTTTATCAAGATTTAGCTTTGACTCCAAAGCTTGATTAGGTGGTGTGGATGTCACATGCTTCTGCATACGTTGCTCATGAACTCGGAGAGATCCTAGCAGCTCCTCTGCACTTATCTTCGCCAAGTCTTTTGATTCTTCAATCGCTGTCACCACATGCTCAAAGCTGTGTGTGAGAGACCGGAGAATTTTCTCCATGACTCTAACATCATCAACTTTCTCTCCATTTCTCTTCATTTGATTCACAATCGAAACCAATCGTGAATAGTAGTCCGAGACATTTTCTCCTTCATTCATATGGGCGGATTCGAAGTCGGCCCTTAATGATTGAAGGCGTATTCTCATAACACGATCAACACCTTTGAAAATGGTTTTGAGAATATCCCACGCTTGCTTGCTCGTCATCGCTTCGGCGATCTTCTCGAACGTTGAATCTTCTACTCCTTGATAGATTAGAAACAACGCCTTCTTGTCTTTTTTCCTTTGTTCTCGTAGAGTAGTTTTTTGATCAGCGGTGTAGGCGGCCTCCTCCTCTGCAGTGGGTTCAGTATACCCATTACAGATCACATCCCAAAGGTCTTTGGGATCCAAAGAGAGCTTTGAATTGAATACACCATTTTTCATAGTTCTCCTTCTTCAATACAGGGACTTGCATCTGCGCCATACTAGAAGCCATGCAAAACTGAATTGACACAGAGAGCTCTGATACCAGTTTGTTGGTATACAAACACTTGATACCAAACTTCTTTGACTGGGTGATTAGTTTACAAACTATATCACACTCACACACATTCAAAGACAAGAATAAAGAAAGCGTATTTTGAGAATGATTGTTATTCTCTTATAATTCCTTAGCATTTCTCTGTCGAAAACAACACACTGACAACTCTCTTTATAGAGTTTACAAACAGACATTGTGGTCCAGCAAGAACCACATACTATTATTAAATTAAAACCACTATAGAAGGCAACCAAAATAAAATACGAAAGGGCTGCTCACTACCATTGTGCCATAAGCACTTTGGTTTATTTACTCTGACACTATCACAGTGCATGAGGCACTTGATTTGTTTATTCCAACAAAATTCAAGAGCCAATTGGCACAAAGATGGGGATAGAAATACTAAATTTTTTCACATGACGATGGTGGTTCGACGCAGAAGAAACAAAATTCTTGGTCTCAAAGATGACAATGGAAACTGGGTGACTGATAAAGAGGGCCTAAAAAATATTGCAATCCATTATTTTCAAAAGTTGTTCTCTGATGATATGACTTGCACAGTTACTACTACTCTCCATAATTTTTTTCCCATTGCTGATCAGAATTTTTTGGATAACTTGTTGGTCCCTATGAGTAATAGTGAGATTAAACATAGTATGTTTACAATTGGACCTTATAAAGCTCCTGGTTCAGATGGCTTTGCTGCGTGCTTTTACCAACAGTGCTGGGAAATTTGTGGTGCTGAGGTGTGTGATTTGGTAAAGCAAGTTTTTATTACTGGGGAAATTCCATATGATCTCACTAGGACTTTAATTGTCCTAGTCCCAAAGGTGACTAGCCCTCTGTCAATGGCGCAAATGAGGCCAATTAGTTTGTGTAACACCCTCTACAAGACCATTTTGAAGATCTTGGTAAGTAGGCTAAGACCTCTACTTAAAACCTTGATAAGTCCTAATCAGGCTAGTTTCATCCCTGGAAGACTAATCTCCGACAACATCGTTCTAGCTCAAGAGCTCCTTCATAAATTTAGACACTCCAAAGGGAAGAAATGGTTTGTTGCTTGGAAAATTGATCTTTCTAAGGCTTATGACAGAGTCAACTGGGGTTTTCTGGAATTTGTGCTTAGTGAAATCAAACTCCCAGCGGCTACAATTAAGATTATTATGCAATGTGTTACCACGGTCCACTTTCAATTAAATCTGAATGGTGAAGCTACTCCTTCCTTTGCTCCTGAAAGAGGACTGAGACAAGGTGACCCCCTTTCCCCTTATTTGTTTGTGTTGTGTCTTGAGAAATTATCCCATCTTATTAGCGAGGCTGTTGTAAACAAGAAGTGGCGAGTAGTCAATATCTCTAGAACTGGTCCTAAGATTTCCCACCTTTGTTTTGCGGATGATTTACTCGTTTTTGCTGAAGCTAGCACGCGACAGGCAAGAGTGATGAAGAGATGTCTTGATAAATTTTGCCGAGCTTTTGGTCAGGTCATGAGTTTTGAGAAGTCCCAAATCTTCTGTTCCCCAAATGTTCGAAATAGTTTGGCTGCATAGATTAGTAGTATTTGTGAATCTCCTTTGACTTCAAACCTTGGGAAATATCTAGGGGTCCCATTAATTCATACAAGAGTAACTAAGGCTACTTATCGAAGTATCGAAGTGTGGTGGATAAAGTGCAGCAAAAGCTTACTGCTTGGAAAGGCAAGTTGCTTAGTTTGCCTGGCAGAGCAACTTTAATTCAATCAGTGACTGCTTCCATTCCTTTGTACACTATGCAAACTGTTCGGCTCCCTGCTAGTACCTGTGAGGAGTTGGATAAAATAAATAGGAATTTTTTGTGGGGGAGTAGAGATGATGTTTCGAAGGCCCACCTTGTGAAGTGGGACACAGTTTGTAAAGGTAAGAAGAAAGGCGGTCTTGGTCTTAAGCAAACTGATCTTGTGAACCAATCAATGTTGGCCAAGGTAGGATGGAGATTATTGCAACACAAGGAGAGCCTCTGGTCAAATGCTCTAATTCAGAAATACCTACAAGGTAATGTTTCTAATATTATTTGCAATGAAAGGTCAAAGCACTCGCATCCTTCTCCTACATGGCGTGCTATTGAACATGGTGCAGATATTTTGAAAAAATGGATAAAAATTAGAGTGGGAGAGGGGCTGCACACTTACTTTTGGATAGATAATTGGGTTGGTGACGGGCCTTTGATAAGTCGGTTAGGGAGGGTGCCTCAAGATAAATTACAGTTGAAAGTTTATGACTATCTGTCTCATGGAACTTGAGACCTGGAAAAGCTAAAGGGAGACCTACCTGCTGGATTAAGTTGTAAACTAGATACTCCTATTTGGAAGCATACTACCAATGGCTCTTTTAGTGTTAAATCAGCATATATGGCTAATTGTCGGGAATCTTCGAGTTTGGATGTTTGCTGGGCTTTTATATGGAACATTAAGGCTCCCCCCAAAATTAAATATTTCCTTTGGTTGCTGCACCAAGATAAACTCTTAACAAATTATCAAAGAGTTAAAAGGAAGATAACCATGACTGCCAATTGTGATATTTGTGGTGCCCCAATGGAGAATGCGGCTCATATTGTACGGAATTGCCCAGTGGCAATTTCAATTTGGCATCAGTCCCTTATGCCTATGAATCTGAGTTTGCTGCAGGCTATTGATCTTCATACTTGGGTTGCACAAAATTTACACAACTATACAATTTTGGCTTATGGAGTGGAGTGGTTAACCATGTTTGCTTTCACGTGCTGGTTTCTTTGGAAATGGAGGAACAAATTTTTTTTTGATCATGGGTTTGTGTTTCCTAACAACCCCAGACAGGTCATTCTTATGGCTGCTGCAGATTGGACATAGGCCAATATTGAAAAAAGTAGAAAACCCACCCGCTCTCTCGCTGCGCTCTCTTGGAAATATCCAAATGAATGAGTGATTAAAATCAATACCGATGGGTGCAGAAAAGGTGAGGATGGACGCATTGTTGCTGGGGGTGTACTAAGAGATAGTTCTGGGCAGTGGATGAGAGGCTTTGTTGTTAATATTGGTGTAGGACAAGTCTTGGAAGCTGAGTTATGGGGCATCTATCTTGGATTGAAAATTTCTTGGGATATAGGTTGTAGGGCAGTTGTGCTTGAGTCTGACTCAGCGATCGCGGTACACCTGCTTAACAAAAATGTGGAAGACCTTCATCCTCTTGCTGCTATGTTGTGGGGATGTCAAGACTATATAAACAAAAACTGGGTTTGTTCTATCCATCATGTATATCGTGAGTGCAATATGGTGGTGGATAGATTAGCTGAATTGGGTTCATGTCTTGAGTTGGGTCTGTCAACCTTCCATGATCCTCTTGATAGTATTAGGTCTTTTCTTAGTGAAGATTTACTTGGAGTTTGTAGGCCTCGAGCCATTGTTTAATTTCTTTGTTGGGCGTTAGCCCCGTTTCGTCACCTATAAAAGTTTGCCTTCCAACGAACTCTTGATAGTTCTTTATCTTCTCCCAATGCATAACAATATGTTAAATTTTTTTAATAGAGAAAGCTAAGTTGAAGAGTTAGAAAGTGGAGACCAAATTTGTAGAGTGAGAAGGTGGTCATAGATTTGAACTTCTATCGAAACTTTTTTTGCCTAGGTGACTCACCAAATCAATTCTTCAAAGGAAGGTTCATTATTATATTCAATATAGAGGCTCAAATTATAAAAAAAATCTAACATGAAATGAATTTTAGAAACACACCTAAAGCCCATTTACAACATAACAAAAAGGCTTCGAATGTCCTATAAATTACAAAATTGTCATCGGTTTCTTAAAACAAGTCCAACCCCAAAACCTCATTATAAAAATAAAAAAAATAAAAAAAAAACCCCCAAAACACTCAATAGGGCATTAAAATAATTTAATAATTAAAATTAAATTCAATAGGGTCATCTGTCATTTTTTTGAGTTTTTTTTTTTTGGGTTTGTATATAGAAATTAAATGGTGTAGAATTTATTTATATCATTAGTGCTAAGAATGAGTATATGACTAAATATCTCTTATTTAAAAGCCTTTGAAAAGACTGATGCTCATGTCAGCAATTTAGAAATTAGAATGGTGATTGCAATGTTGGCTTTATATTAATATTAGGTTGATACTTCGGCTTCATATATATATGGGCTTTCGCTTCATAATATTATAAGTAAGAAATATATCAACAGAAGTGTTGTGAGTGCTTGTAGGGTTAATCAGAATGAGATTTGGAGTTGTCGCCCTGAAGGTTTCTATAAGCTCAATGTTGATGGAGCTACTGACAATGCAACAGGCTTGCATAGTATAGGTGCAGTTGTTCGTAATGATTCTGGAGTTTTTATGGGTGCCCTAGCCATGCAAATCCGTTGCAGGGTTTCCATTCTAGCTACAGAATTGCAAGTCATCTATAGAGGAGTTTTATTTGCTACAGCTGTTGGTTTTTTTTCCCTCTCATCATAGAAACTGACTCTTCTGGGGCTGTTATGATGATTAATTTAGGGGAAACTATTTGGGCTACTGTTGGCAACATTGTGGATGATGTGAGAGACTTGCTCATGCTGTTTTCTTTAAAGGAAGTCCAATTTTGACCTAGGGAGTGTAACAAAGTGGTTCATGCTATTACTCGTTTTGCTTGACATGAGAAAGGTTCTTATTATTAGTTAGAAGAAGACCCTGTGTGGCTAATGAATTGTATTCTTGATGACCTTATTGTAACCAATGCTTCCGGATAATGAAATTTAGTTATTTCAATAAATAAATAAAAATCAATGTATTAGTTTTTTTTTTTTGCCAGCCCGATGAATTCGTTTTAGCTTTCAATTATAAAATTGTTGTATTTCATTTCACATGACTATGTTACATTTGAAAAGTAAGCCAATGCAATTTACGGAAAATATAATCCTAAAAAGAGTGATATGATGACTTTATACGGTAATTGAGCTTAATCACTAAGAAAAGAAAAAAAAAGAAAAAGAAAAATGATATCGCTATGTCATATATGCCTTTTACCTCAAGTAAGTAGCATGCTGCTTTGGTCGTGTATTTTGTGAAGCTGACTTTGCAGCTCACTTTCTTGCTGATTTGGGTCATATGTTACCATAAAGGTTCTAGTCGTGGTCTTAGAACGGATTCCAAGCCTCTATATTTAGAGATTGTGCATTTACTCGTATTTTCGCAACATCTAGCCCATTTGAATAATAGTTTAAGACATGACACATCAATAAACTTTAACAAAATTTAAAACAAAATTAAATAACTTCAAAAAATAGAAAGTTCAATTTAAAATAAAAAAAATACAAAAATCCAGAGTGAAAAAATCCAGAAAGTGGACTCCCCCGCCTCACCCCATCCCCGCCATGACCATCCTTACCCACCCCAACACCACCTAAGCTGCCATACCAAATGTCATCTCTCTATCTCACTCTCTCACTCTCTCACCATCCCTTCCCACCCCAATGCCTTCCAAAATTGTGCCATTTTTCACCTAAATTATATTGTGGAGGATATGCTTCTGCATAAACAGAGTTGGAGGAAAATCATGGGTTCAATTAATGGTTTCTCAACCCCATTTGCATATATAGATATGAAGGAAAATTCAAGCAATTTCACCACATCAATGGCTGTGATGATATGTAAAATGTTTTGTTGACCGACTTCCTCCTACCCGAATCTTCACAGCTTCAATTAATGGTTTCTCAACCCCATTTGCATATATAGATATGAAGGAAAATTCAAGCAATTTCACCACATCAATGGCTGTGATGATATGTAAAATGTTTTGTTGACCGACTTCCTCCTACCCGAATCTTCACAGCCCCCTACCCCTTCCTTCACCTTTTGCCGGAAGGCAATGGGTTTTTAGTATTTATTATTTTGGGTTATTCGTGGTAATGGTCCCCCAACTATACTCGAAGTTACATTTTGGTCACTCAACTCAAATCTTAGTTGTAGAGGTCACTCAATTGGGTGTTGTGTTGCACAGTATGAGGGTACACCTTGAGTTAGATGTATCATTGGAGCCGAGACCACTAATATGCATGCAAATACTCTTACTACTGAATTATGGACACGTTGACATATGATACCAAATGCTTTGATTCAGGACCCACCACTTGTAATTTTGGGTTGTAAAGGGTGGATTTTTTTTTAAAGATATAAGAAATAATAAAATATGAATTCTTCATAATTCTTAAATCATTTTCCCACCTAATAGTGGTGAAAATTTAACCTTATTCGAATTTAATTAAGGGAGCTTCACTAATATACCCAAAATAGGAGTTGAAATTATAAATAAATAAAAAAAAAAGGCCCACATGGAATGCACTTTAGAAACACACACAAAACTTATTTACTACATAAGAAATTGATGTTTAAGTTCCTACAAATTACATGACTGCCATTGATCAACTTAAAAAAGAAGCCCAACACAATAAAACTTAAATAGCACCCAAAACAAGCCTAGCCCAATTTTATAAATAAAAAAAAACCCAAACAATTCATTACAAACAAAACGTCTTGAAAACCATAGCTTCATTTATGTGTCATGTTGATTAATGACTATAATGTTCCACACATTTACTGTCATGTTGATTAATGGCTATAATGTTCCAATCTATGGTAATAACACTGCTAGTTTACTATCATGTTGATTAATGGTTGTGATGTTCCAGTATTGGGTAATAACATTGCTAGTTTCCTATTACATCCTATTTCTAATGCATCTCTACCCCTGTAATGTTCCAGTCTAGGGTAATAACACTGCTAGTTTCCATGACATCCTATTTTTAATGCATGTCTACCCTTGTAATGTTCCAGTCTAGGGTAATAACACTACTAGTTTCCTATGACATCCTATTTCTAATACATGTCTACCCCTGTAATGTTCCAGTCTAGGGTAATAACATTGCTAGTTTAATGTCATGTTGATTAATGGTTGTAATGTTCCAGTCTAGGGTAATAACACTTCTAGTTTACTGTCATGTTGATTCATGGCTATAATGTTCCAGTCTAGGGTAATAACAATACAAGTTTCCTATGACATCCTATTTCTAATGCATGTGTAGCCCTGTAATGTTCCAGTTTAGGGTAATAACACTGCTAGTTTCCAATGACATCCTATTTCTAATGCGTATCTACCCCTATAATGTTCCAGTCTAGGGTAATAACACTGCTAGTTTCCTATGACATCCTATTTCTAATGCATGTCTACCCCTGTAATGTTCCAGTCTAGGGTAATAACACTGCTAGTTTCCTATGACATCCTATTTCTAATGCATGTCTACCCCTGTAATGTTCCAGTCTAGGGTAATAACACTGCTAGTTTACTGTCATCTTGATTAATGCTTGTCAGGTTACTATTTCTAATATATGTCCACCAAAGAAAAGATGAAGAAAGAACAAAACAGACCAACTCAAAACAAGCCGAGCCTAGATTGTTAATACTATTATGTCATAGAAGTACATTGTTAATACTCTGTTATAGAAGTACATTGTTAATACTTTGTCATAGAAGTACATCATTAAACAAAAATGAGATCCATAACTGAAATAGTAACAAAGATAAATCGATCATCAAAGCTTAAAATACATTTCGAAAATCAACTAAAATATGAAGAGAAATACATAATTGAAGCAAAAGATCAAAAATCTCAAGTCCAAACCAAACGACAATGACGACAACGATGATGATGACGATAACGATGACGACAACGTGGCGAAAGAGGAGTAGAGCTAAGAGCATCTGATCTAGGTTCGTTCGAGGTCTTGAACAATCCGGAAAAAAATATATATCAACAGAAGCACAATTTTAGAATAAGAAATTGAAGGTGAAATATTGAAAATTGTAGATTAAAGATGAAGAATATAGTTGGACATGAGATTGAGCTTTAATGGAAGCTCCTCTTGCTCCAACACCAGAGAAAGCACCAGCGAGAAATGAGAAAATAAATCAGATTTGGTTTTTTGGCAGATTTTGTTTTTTGGCAGATCTGATTTTTCTCTCTCAAATCCATAGTACAAGGGCAATATAGGTATTTAACACACAAATAAACTAAAAATGGCTATTAAATTGAAAAAATTGACAGCTGTCGATTTTTGGATTTTTTTGGGTGTGTTTATAGTTTTTAAATGGTATATGGTTTCTTTATAAGACTATGTCTAAGATTGGGTATATAACTAAATTTCTATTTAATTAACTCCACATTAAGCATTAGGGTTCATCATTATTTGATACAAACATTTAAATAACCCGGTCTGCTAAAAATAATTAAAAAACAAAGTTGATTTAATATTAAAAAAAATGAATAACTTAGCTTTCACAACATGAACAACTTTTTTCATATTTTAAATGATATTGTATAAATTCTTATAGAATTGTAAGTTTCCTATGGTTTTGTTAGCGTAACCTCTGCCCACATGGGTAGAGGTGAAAAAGCTGAACCAATTGAGACTTTTTGGCTTAAAAAAAGGTTTATAAATAAGAAAAAGAAAAAGAGACTAGTGAATGATCGTAGATACAGTAATTGAGTACATTTACTTAAACCCTAAGCTCCCATTTGACCTTTCTTGTACCAATGAAAAAAGAAAAGAAAAACCAGGGAACCAAGTAGGCTGCAGAGCAACTATGTTTTATTCCCTTTCAATGATTTCATTGACTAGACCTTAATTAATTAGATCCAATGCATGTCTAAAATATAATGGACCCCATAAATCATAGGGGAAGATTTGAGGCATATTATTGCGGAAAGCAATTCTTTGAGGAGATGTATAGCTCATGAAAAGTTATTTGGGATCTTAGTTTCTTTTTGAACTTTTTTACTTTGGAGAACTGAGAAAATAATCTTCTTTTTTTTGGTCAGAAGAAAAATCTAATCTAATCTTGTATAGTTTTTCATTGAGTGTCCAATTTCAGCTAAGTTGTCCACCATAGAGTTTGATATGCTTGAGATGGACTTCATTTCTAGGGTCCAGATTTTAACAGGCCCCTTTGCCTATTCCACGACAAATGGTGGGGAACTAGATCCTCTTTTGGCTGGGCCTTTCCATGCTTCACCCATAGGATGGGCCTGGGCTTTGAAATTTTATAAGGGAGTTTCACTAAAATACCCAAAATGGGGGCTGAAATTATTAAAATACCCAACACCCAAAACACTTTATAAACATACCCAAAACTCATCATTACACACACTCAAAACCCATTTATAAACATACCCAAAACCCATCATTACACACATACCCAAAACCCATTTTGGGTATGTTTCTATGTTTAAATAGTGCTTGGGTATTTTTATAAATACATGTCTAGGATTGGGTATTTTTATAAATATCTAATTTTATAAATGCCCAACCCGACTCAATCCGTTATTTTCTCTCTCTATCGGCTTGATCCAGTCCAAGTTCATAAAATTTAGGTAAGGCTAGCCCGGCCTGGCCTATTGACGACCTCTATATTAGAGGGAACACCAATTTGTTTATTTTATATTTCTTTTGAAAACTGACCTTATCTCCTTTTTGATTTCTAGAAGGAACAATCAGCAGCCTTAAAGATCAACCTTCACGTCTTGTGATTTTATCCTGGGCCCTTTCCCCCCCACCCCCACACAAAAATGACTAGTCAAAAAATTGCAAAAATACGACCCTTGACTAATGGGAAAATTGTAGATTCCGTCCACTTTTCCTTGGGTTTCAGATTGTAAAAAATAAACAAAAAATTCTTCAAGTGATAGTTGCACAAACCATGAATAGTCCGTATTTGTGCAATTTTCTGATTTTTAATTTCACAATTGATCATATTTTTTAATCCATGTGTCACTAATCTTCTTTTATTCAAGTTGGATACATCATCAAAGAATCTCCTAACGGTTGTGTTGATGCTTGTTTTCGCACCACCAATTCAGAGTACGCGCAAACCCTTTTTGGCCAAACCTTTCTCAAAGGTGATCCTCTTGGGTTTAAAAAACACACTTTTGTAGAACTTTCTTTCCTTTACACTTCAGGAGCAACGCAGTACTACGGGTAATGGGCTTCAAACTTCATGAATGAGAAGACAAAAGGTGTTACTTGGGCCCCGTTTGGTTCATGGGAAATGAGACTTGGGAATGTGAATTCAATTCATTTCCCATGTTTGGTAAGTTCGGGCATGGGAAATGGATGCCTTGCACATGGGAAAGTAGGGGGGAAAGTGATGTGATGAGCACATAAACTATCACATTTATTATCCCTAAATATATTTGTTAGTAATTGATTTTCTTACAATTTTAGTTTATTAGGTATGTTTTTCACTTATTCACTTGCTTACATACCCATTACATAATTGATGAGATTTCTTTTTTTAGGTACATCTTTCATAAGTGCAGCCATCACCAGAGAAAAATAAGCAAATTCTTGCTTGAGGTGTTGCCCAACTTAGAAAAGAAGAAGCAATAACCAATAGATATTGAAAATAAAGTTTGGAGTGCCGCACCAAGCTTTTAAAGCAAGCTAATGGATTGAACAAATGAATAAGAAAATGGGACGTAGCCAATAAAGAAGAGGAGTCTGCAACACTATAGAGGGAATTGTATAGACAAAGGCAATTGGAAGATAATAAACAAATGTATGGCTATCTGATTGTGGGTTGGCGGCAAGCAATGATAATTTGTTTATTCATGGCAAAATACAATTGATGCAACAAAGAGCAGCTCCCATTCCTATAAATAGAGCATTGCTGCAGATGGAAAACCGACACCAAGCTCCACAACTCTTGAGCTTTCTCTCTTCCCTCCATCTTTCTAAGTTTTAATTTCTGTTTTTAGTTTTATTTTATTATGGGGAACTAACTCCCTAGCTAAGGCTAGGGAGAAAGCTTTTAATATAAGTGTGTAATTTTTATTAGTTTGATCCAAACTTAAGCTTTAATGTGAATTTGTAGTTTTTGTTCAAATGGAATTTGTAGTTTTCTTTTTAATTAATTGATGAATGTTTGATAATCTATTTCATGGGTTCAATCATGTTTTTCCCATTGTGTAGTAAAAACTTTCATGCTTTTAAAAGAGAAGAGAATTACTAAAGATTAATAGAATTTTGATGAAGATTATTTTTTGATAGTTTGTTGCCAATGGTACAAGTTATGCTTAGAATACTTCTAAAGGAAATTAAAAAGAGCTTTAATTATTTTGAACAACTACAAATGGAAAATATTTTGTGGATCAAATTATTAAGAGTTGCATGCTTATGTTAAAAGTGGAAACCCAATGCCTTAGTGTTTTAATCAATTAAATTTTCTCTAAATCAAAACTTGCATAAATCTACTTTTCAATCATAATTGTTCTTTTTCAGCTCTGCTATCTTTACACCGCTCTCTGTGGATACGACACTCGGACTTCCGAGCTACACTACTATACGATACTATCTCCTTTGATTTTTGTAAAAGTGGTACGAACAATGGATCATACACAAAATTTGTCCACTGTTCATTGAAAGTAGTACCAAAAATAATGTTTGTGAATTTCTGAAGTACATAACTAATGCAGTATGTTGTCTTCTTTCTAATCAATATGTTCATGTGTGCAAACAGAGATATAATATTTTGTTCCAAATAGCATTTTTTTTAGGGACCGTTTGTCCACCAGTCTCTAAAAACAGGGTCTGTATTGCTCAATTTTCTATTAGTGGAAGCTTCAGGCGCACGACTTCTTATTTAGAAGAAATTGAGACACAAACATAGTTTAATTTCAAGCCCTTTTAATCTCCTCAAAACATCTTTCATTCACATATGTACCTTCAAAAAGAGATATATTTCCGTGAAAAAGTACATTAGAATCTTGAGAAGACGAGGCTTTCAACCAAGTTCGATTACGATCAGAAATTGTGGCATCAATGTAATGAAACCTCGTGGATGACCATACCTCTACACTTGGTGCAGTCATGTGAATTCATAACAAGTAAGAATTTGATAATTTCTTGACTGTAGCATGTCTGGATGTGCATGTACAATAGTAACTTCATTGTTTCCATGACCTACGTACAATTATCACACTTTCTGGTAATGAATGAGCTTCTCGTTCATATTTGTTGAGACGTTTGTTGCAACAAAGACGAGTTTAACTCCAAGTCTCCGATGTTGATCATCTCTTCGATTATGTCTTTTAAGATATAACATAACCGACAGTCCGAAGGAACTAAACAATATTACTTGGAGTTATTTGTCTTACTGCCCTTGGCAGCGAGAAGCTCGTAATAAAAAATCTCTGCAATTGATTTTGATTGTCACGAGAGGTATATACCTTAGGTCCCCTTACCATTTTTATTCCGAACTTTCCTTTTCTATTAGGAGGTTTCAAGTGTTGTGGATTAAAGTCGGCACTCTATTATACATTAACCTTTTATTTTTTGTTTCCTATATGCGATTTCATGAAAATAATCACACTTTAGTAAAATAATTTTTCAAAATAATCTATATGTTAACACGATGATCACTTACTTTATGTGTTTGTAGTAAAGATATTGGTAATTTATTAAAGACTAGACTCTCCGCACGCGTTTCAGCGCCTGCGAGAGGCTTTTTTTAAAAAAATTTAAATTTATTTTAGAATTAAAAAAGATTATGGGTAGTTGTGTTCCATAAAAATAGGATCCATTATCTGATTTTTCTTTTAATTTTAATTTTTTTAAATATGAAAAAGTGTGAATTTACCATGAATTACTAAAGATTAATAGAATTTTGATGAAGATTATTTTTTGATAGTTTGTTGCCAATGGTACAAGTTATGCTTAGAATACTTCTAAAGGAAATTAAAAAGGGCTTTAATTATTTTGAACAACTACAAAGGAAAATATTTTGTGGATCAAATTATTAAGAGTTGCATGCTTATGTTAAAAGTGGAAACCCAATGCCTTAGTGTTTTAATCAATTAAATTTTCTCTAAATCAAATCTTGCATAAATCTACTTTTCAATCATAATTGTTCTTTTTCAGCTCTGCTATCTTTACACCGCTCTCTGTGGATACGACACTCGGACTTCCGAGCTACACTGCTATACGACACCTCCCTTGGGTTTTGCAAAGTGGTGCGAACATGATGCCCTCCTCTTAACTTGGGTTTCGTTTTCCCTCCTCATGGGAAAGTTTGGGAAAATGAGCCAACATTCAATGCACAATTTTCATGACTATTTTGCCCCTATGAACAATTTATAATTACAACGTATCATTAAATGCATTCTTTTTTTATTTGATTAATATGGATATAATTGGAAAATTATAAAAACTTTGTTTTCCATTCCTACTCAAAACAAACATGGGAAAGGAAACAAAATGAAATCTCCCAGTTACTTTCCCAACATTATCAAACGTGGGAAATGAATCTTTCATTCCCATTCCTTGGGAAATGACATGGGAATTGATTTCCCCTCAAATTCATTCCGTGAACCAAACGGGGCCTTGAGGTGGTGGTGGGGCCACCAATCACCCTCCGATGCCTATCAGATCTTTCCCCAAATATGGAGTGAAAAGTACTGTACTTAAGTCTAGAGAGATTTCAAGTTACTATTTTGGTGAAAAGTACTCCTTTTTATGTTGGGAAGGAGGAAACAGCTCATCAAATATATTTTTTAACCCATGCCCTATCTAGTCACGTTTCGTCCCTAAGGGTTGAATAGGCATAATACTTGAAGTATGTTTGGATTTAAGTAAATCAATAAAAATTTTGGGATGGTTCGTTACATATTATGTGGGAATATGAGTGAAAGGAATTGATATCGCGAATATATTTTTTTATTTGGATGTGAATATATTAACTAAAAGCAAATACATATTCACATTTATATATATGTATATAAATGTTGAACAAGATTATAATTTGGGGGCCCTTCTAAAATTAGACCTTTGTGAAATCGCTCACATTACACACCCCAAGTCCTGCCCACACCTAATTAAATGCACGCTCAATATAAAGAAAAAAAAATGTACATTTTTTCCATCTCTAGTACAAAGTATTAAACCAAAAACTCACTCAGTCTTAATATTGCTAGTTGGGAATGGAAGTGTGAAGAGGGAATGGATGCCGTGGAGGGGTCAGTAGCTTACGTAGGGATTGAAACGGTGAGGGTTGCTAGCTATTTCTTTTCTAATATTTTTTATTTATGAGGGGCAAAAGTGGAATATTGAGGGGGGAAAATTAAAGGGGTGGTTCCAACATATTGATGGGTGTTAACAAAATTTCATTTTGCTTTTAAGGTTATTATTCATATTTTCCAATTTACTTATAAGGAATAGGAGAAGTCATGACACTAGGAATTTATATGGGATAATCAGGGAATGAGAATCAAATCAACTCATACCCAAAAGGAAAAAAAATTAAAAAAAAAAAATCAACTACCCCTACTTGATCCCATTCCTAATTTGACGGTATTCGATTGCAAATTTTGACATGGAATCCGCATAAATTTTGGTTCTTTATGTAACGTAAACACATGGGAAGTCATGATTAGAATAATTCCAATATCTATGTGTTAGTAAACATAGGAGGAGAAGAAATCATAATCATTCCAACGGCCATTCCTGATAAGTAAATGTGCATGTTTACGTATCAATAATGGTTTTGTGAAGAAATGGAATGATTTTCATTCGTGACTTCTCTCGCTTTTACTTGCAATTATGAATGAAAAAATGCATGGGTCCCACCTCAAAATCCGTAATCACATCCCTTCAAAAAGAGGAATCATATCAACTAGGGAGGGGTAGTTGATCTGATTCCCATTCCATTTTTCCCTTACTACCTTCCAAAAATACCCTTACCATTTTAAGATAATTATAAAACACCCCAAACCCTAGAAAAATAAAAACTCACGCCACTTTAATATTATCAAGATTATGCTTAGGTTATTATTATTTGATTTTGTTATTTGAAATTGGTTAGTTTAGCACCACAATCTAGAGGAACATGGACATAAAACAAAAACAATTGACACTTGTTGTATTCTTCCATCCTATAAAATGAAGAAACCAAACTTTGAAGTCTTTTTTGTCTAAAAAAATTTCAATGGTTGTTTATTAATCACAGTTGGAAAAAACAAAAGTTTTCCCTTTTCACCTTGGTTGCTAGCCTCTACTTGTCTTATTATGCTTCTTATCACTATGTCATATTTATTTTTTATTATATTATATTCCTTATATTTTTATATACTTGTTTTTTCATCACTCGTTATATAAGTATCTTATATTATTCAATTTTCTTTTTTACAAGTTATTTAGGTGAAAAATATATATTTATATGTGCAGCGCAGGGCATCTTAGTATTCAAATTAGTATAGGTTCCGATTCATGAGACTTAGTAAACAATAACAATGGGAATCAACTCAATTCCTATGCTGATTCTATATGGTTAGTAAACAACTTAATGAGAAATGATTTTTCCCATACCGATTCATTACTTCATAAATTCCCCAATTCCTTACTTCCTCCATTCATGATAAGTAAACGGCCCATAAAGTTTCTTTTTTATTTTATGATGGATTGTCGATTATGTATTTGATATAATAGTATAAATAGATAAAATATCGATTTTTCTCTCTTTTCTTTTTCTGGCTTTTAAAATTAGAAAGATTGAACTAAATTTAGCACGATTAAAAAAATAAAAAGTTTTAAGGTTGAAGAAATGCGGAACTGGGTGGTTCAGCTTGACCAATCTATACAAGCCCAGCCGTTAGCGATTGGTAGAAACCGCCAGTTGCCACCAAAAAGGCATGGACGTAACATGACAAATTACGTTTGCCCTTCATTCAGATAAATAATTACACTACTAGACAACAACGAACCACCAGCACCGAAATGCCCTTAAAACCTCAAGGGTAGTTTCGTCATTTGAAACAACATTGTATCATCCCCACAGCTTCTAATAAAATGGTTCCGTTTAAAATTTCACAAAACGAAAAACCAAAACCAAAAAACATAACCTGAAATCAATTTGGGGTTTCATTTCCACACATCTCTACCTCTCTCTTTTGCCTGAGGAGGTGTTCAAGCACCTCTTCGGATTCATTTGTTCTCGCTAATTTCTCTAGGATTTGTCTCTTCAATGGCGTCCGAAATCTTCAATGACAAGAACGCTGTCTTCAGAAAACTGAAAGCAAAGTCAGAAAACAAGGTTCTTTTGTTTCTCTAATATCATTTGGCCTTTTTTGTTTGGGTTATTCTTAAAACTTTTATATGGGTTTTTGATTTTGGTGCAAAATTCGATATGGGTCTGTTAGATCTGATTCAGATCTGTGTTCTGTTCTTGGATCTTGAGTTTTGTTTTTCATTTTGTGGGTTCTTGCTCCAGATGTGTTTCGATTGCAATGCAAAGAACCCAACTTGGGCCTCGGTTACATATGGGATCTTTCTCTGCATCGATTGCTCGGCCGCTCACCGCAGTCTCGGGGTTCACATCAGCTTTGTTAGGTATGTTTCATGTGGCAGTAAGGATCTTTAATTCTCTCAATCTTCAATTTGTTATAGTTTGGGTGTTGGAGTAGCTGTTTTGAGTACATATGATTGAATGTTTATTGCTTTAACTATTGGTGCATTTTGTGATGTTATCTAATTTATGTTACGAGAACTCAAAGTTCTGTTTTAAATAAGATGGAACTGAAATCATGTTGAAGGGTTGATGTGCCTTTACATGTTGGGGATCCGAGTCATAGTTTGTGTCATTAATTAAAGCTTAGGAATTTGGTAAATAGGTAGACGTTTGATGGGATTGGATTGAGGGTGCAGCAAGAAACTTGTGCCAGAAGTGCGAAAGGTTATGCTTTATTCCAGGAACCGTGATCTATTTTGTTCTTTTAATAGAAAGTAGATTTGTGGAAAGCACCTCTTGTGGTTCTTTGTATCTGTTTGAGATAGATGGAGTATAAGTCCTACAATTTGACCCAAACTTAATATCTGAAGTACAACTGAAACTAAAAGGTAAACACGGGAACTGTTGCATGCATTCTTAGGAAGACTGCAAAGATAAATAAGAAGTTGCACACATACACACACACACACCCATACGAATGCAATGAAGCCATTAGTTTTATGTGATTCAGAATTATTAGCAGTTCTTTCCATAATGACTTATGCTTTTATTCGTTGTTACTTTCCACTTAATGGAAAAGCTTTCCTGTTACTTTCCCCTCGTCCTTCCCCCGATCTTCCTAGACGAGCCCTTTCCGAGGATGTACTCAGAGGACATCCCTTTCCTCCAGATGATGACCTTCCCCCACCCCCCCCCTGCACGATCTTGCCTACCAACCATTTCCCCTCCTCAATGTGGTCTTACCAAACAATCCACTCTCCCCCCTCCCTACCCCAATCCCCCACTCACTCAGAATCTTCCTGTCTCCACACCCCTTGGCCCTCCCCTCCATCCCCCGTCATCTTTCCCCACCTTCGATGGTTGAGATTATTTTAGCATCAGGGGTGGATCTGATAGTTTGAATTCAGATTTCACTTCAAAGTTCGTTTATAGTTTTATCGAAATTGTACCTAGATTTATTCTCATTGTTAAATTTTATTCTCCATGTAATGATTCTAAGTTTACATAAAAGATACTTTCTTGATAAATAATTTGTCTTTTAATGGATTGTACAAGTAAAATCAAGTGTATTTTTCAAAATTTTTGAGGTTGAGTTGAATATGATTGTCAGATCATTTGGATTTAAACAACAGTGTATTGTAATAATGCATCCTATTTGAAATTCACATTTGGGTTTAATCTTTAGAAATAAGTGCAAATGCAAAATCGCGACAATGAAAATCTTATAATTGATTTGTTTTATTTGTGCAGATCCACAAATTTAGACTCATGGACTCCTGAACAGCTTAAAACGATGAGCTTTGGTGGAAACAACCGCGCACAGGTTTTCTTTAAGCAGCATGGATGGACGGATGGAGGCAAAATTGAGGCAAAGTATACATCAAGAGCTGCCGATTTATACAGGCAGATACTTTCTAAAGAAGTTGCCAAAAGTATGGCAGAAGAGGCAGGTCTTCCGTCATCACCTGTTGCATCTCAGTCAGGACAAGCATCTAATGGGCTTCCTGATGTCAAGACCAGTGAAGCTCCAAAAGAAACATCTATAGCAAGGAAAGAAACCCCTGAAGTCTCTGCTCCCCCGAAAGCCCCCCATACATTTGTTACCAGTACTGTCAAGAAGCCTCTTGGTGCTAAGAAAACTGGAAAGACTGGGGGGCTTGGTGCTCGCAAACTTACTACAAAGGTTGTGATTTCTTATTATCGCTTAGAATAAATTATTTATCAGCAATGGTATCTTTGAGTTCTGTTTCCTATTTTATTATATTTTTAGGGAAAATGCCTTTTTCTTAGTGAGATAACTTTATCAAATGCAGTCAAGTGAAAGCCTGTATGATCAGAAACCTGAAGAACCTGTTATACCAGTGCCTTCCTCAAATAACAGCACTCCAACAACAGCTGGCTCGTCCTTTGCGTCTCGTTTTGAGTATGTAGAAATTGTCCAAAATCCTGAGACGAATCCCAATGGCGCTCATGTAATTAGTCATATTGCTCCACCAAAGTCGTCAAATTTCTTTGCTGATTTTGGAATGGACAGTAGTTTTCCCAAGAGAACTAGTTCAAATTCCTCCAAAGTTCAAGTAAGTTATCTTCGACCAATGACATTCACATATAAGTAGTTTTCCCAAGGGAACTAATTAGCTTTTTGTTATTTGCCCAGTAATAAATATTAATTCTTTAGAAATAAATTGTTAATTTAGGACCTGCTGCAATGTGAAAAAAATTTCTGGCTCCAATTCCCTAATCTATATTGCACTTTTCACACCAGGATTTAAGGCTTGACATGATTTAGAAGTGTTAGGGTGACAAATTTAAGAGAACCAAAAAGGCTAAGCTTTTCCTGTCATCTGGTCAAGGAAGAAAGAAGAAAATAGACACTATATTACTATGATGAGAAACAATGGTCAGACATGAAATCAATTCTATCATAAAAGGGAGAAGTTTCAGGATTTTGTTTAAGTTTTGAAGACCCTGAAATCCCCATTGCTAAAAGAAACTGTTCAAACAAACAAATTTATCTAAAGAGGGGAAAATAGTAAAGTGCAAAACTGAGTTTAGAAGGAAATAAAAAGCTGCCATAGTTTACACAATGGTGGGGTGAAAACTGTCTACTTGTTTGTTTTTCATAGTTTAAATGTTTAGTTTTATTTTACTCTTAACGTTTTAATTGTATTTGCAAAAGCCTCCATTGGTGTCAGAAGGGTAATGCATTTTTATGTTTCTAATCAAACTCAGAGTACCTGAATTCCTAGATGAGGATGAGGAAGGAATCATTTTACCAAAACTTTGTGAAATTGGGGCTGTGTCTATAACAAATCTGCTCGTATATTATGAATTTTCTTGTCTTGAACTTTTCAAACATGCCTTTGAACTGTCTGGAGTTATTACTCCGGCATTTAATTTAATATTGTGCCGTGAAATTCAAGTTTTAAGGTCACCACTAATTAATTGAAGTGATGTTTTTGCTTCCTGTATGTTCATTAAAAGGAGAAATTTACACATTTGTAGTTTCTGCGTGTTTGTTCTTTTTCATTATTTTCCGGCCATTCATTGTTTTTAAGGTCACCACTAATTAATTGAAGTGCATTATGTTTATCCTAAAGAGGCTCAAGTCCGTTTGCTTTATATTAGGAATATGGGAAGCAACCAAATGGAATTTTTGTAGTGTTTTATGGTTTTCATATACCTATAATCTGTAAGGTCCAGAAATTGTACTCAGAAGTAAAGGAGTAGGCAAATTTTCCCTCATGGGTGAGAAAGCATTCTAACATACTACATGTATTTGGTTATGTAAGTTCTGGAGTAAAAACATACCTTTTCAGACAGTCACTACAATTTGAAGTTTTTATAATCGTAATCCAATAGGCAGATTATTGTCTTAAAAAATAAACAAAAGAACATGAGATTGTTGACTGAGTTACATTATCCTTTAAATGGTTCATGCATGCTTGGCGAGGAGTACTTTTGTTTGCTCCATTCCAATTTTATGTTGTTTTTAAGTGGCAATGACCATATGCCTCAAATGGTAAGGCCTTGTTTTATCAAATGGTAGCATTATTTAAAGAGGAAAAATTATTATGACAATGGGAATGTACAATCCTTCTCATGCATGATATCCAGTCCTGCATGATGTTGTTCTGGACATATAATTTCAGGTGTGGAAATAAAATTTTTCTTATGAAGATGTATACTGTGGGAATGTTTAGCCCTTTTTCAGGAAGACGTATGCTGCTGGTGGTTTCCTCGATCTAAAAAATCTGTCTTATAGTGTTTGCTCTTTTGGTTATTTTTGCAATTGTCTTTTTGCACTTGCATATTGGCTCATGGAGACACCAACTTGTGACATATACAAGAGTTGCTTTATGTCATGGTTCAGCACACTGATAACGAGTTTGCATTTCTGTTCATGTTATTTTGTGTGTGTTTCTTTATATTGATGTTTTATTGTTTTTCAGATTCAGGAAACTGATGAAGCAAGGAAGAAATTCACAAATGCAAAATCTATCTCTTCCGCACAATTTTTTGGTGATCAGAACAAATCTGCTGATGTTGATGCTCACGCCTCCTTGCAGAAGTTCTCGGTATACATCATTACTATCATAATCAACTAAACCCAGTTCAACTGGGAATTTCTTTTGAATTTTAATTCCCTTTTGCCCTTGGTATTTTTTATTTATTGAAGTTCTGCCCTGTTACTGCTTTCATTCAGTTAGACCTCATATTTGTCGAAGTATATGCCGAGGAAATAATTAAAATCAAAGAAAATTGTCTTTTGCAACATCAACACATCTTTGACATACAAATCAGTTTATACAATTGTGTTTGTTGTTTTCTGATTCTGGACATTACCATGATAACCTGGGAACATGAATGCTGCTTCTTTTTATTTTCTTCGACTTTCATTAAACTATCTCAGCTGAATCGTGGTGGGTGCTTGAAGTTATTAGACTAAAATGTGAAACTTTGACCCCACAAAAAAAAAAACTAACACAAATTTCTTGCTACTTCCAGGGTTCCGCTGCCATCTCTAGTGCTGATCTATTTGGTGACAGGGATGATAATTCGCCCCTTGATCTTACTGCAAGTGACCTTATCAACCGACTGTCTTTTCAGGTATGCCTTGCAGATAAGAAATTTCCAGTTGTTTTTGAGGCGTTGGAATTCAATTTTTGTCGTATGTTTATCATATTTTGGCCATGTCTGATCAGAAATTAGTCTTCTTTCCCTTTTTGAGTTTCCAGCATTTTGTTTAACTAATTTTGGTTTAATCTTTGTGTATTCTCCTTTCCAGGCACAACAGGATATCTCTTCCCTAAAAAACATTGCGGGAGAGACCGGGAAGAAGCTTAGCTCCTTGGCATCCAATTTAATGACGGATCTTCAGGACAGAATCCTCTAATGTTGATATGCTTTGTGTTTATTTGTTAAAAGTACACCAGCCATTATCATATGTAGTGATTGTAAAGAAGAGTTCATAAAATTCTTTTAAAGACAAATAAGACTTATCAAAATTCCCCAGGGTTAAGAAGAGTGGCTGGTGTTTTATTTTGTAGCACAGGTAATGTTCTGAGATTTGATCATATGCGTTCTTGTTTCTGTAAACCACCATAACATTACTGCTTTGTGTCAAGACAGCAAGGCAAAAGGATACTTGTATTCTGTTAAAACTTTGATTTGTCCTTGAGTTTTTGATCGCTTATTCATTTTCATTTTGTTAAAATCATTCAATCCAATACAATTTGATAGATATAGTCGTTTAATTTTGGTTCTCAAAATTCCTTAGGCCAGCTTTTGCAATAATTTTTAGAGATGCATATGTGGTTGTCAATCCACAATGGGGTTCACATTCATCTTCGGGAATGTAAACTCAAGTAAGTTATAGAAGAGCTTCGATATTTTTTTTAATAAAGGATATGCTTCTAATAAAAGTGCTTATAGTAAAATTGCTTATGTCCTAGCAAAAAAAAAAAAAAAAGTGGTTATGACTATAACATTTTCTACAGAAACATTCCCAAACACGCCTAGGCATTTTTTCCATCTTTCCGAAAAGGTATTTAGTGAATTCATGTATTGCTAAAAAAATACTTCATTTTTCCATGCACTTCTAAAAAATATGGCAATGTATATACCCAAGATTTAAAATCTCCATGTTTAATACACTCCATGTTTATTATTTATACTTATTGTTTTAACTTAAAATTAAGAAAGATAAAATGATCTACTTTTGTCCATGAAAATAGGACCCATGTTCTCATTTTGTTTTGTTTTGTTTTTAATTTTTAATATTTTTAATATTAAAAAGTGTTAATTTACTATATTACCCTTCATTTCTTATTATCTTCTAGGATCAACTACATAGAACCCCCAAACTTTAGGTATCATTTCAAATTCATACATGAACTTGTAAGACCAAAACTTACGAAAATCCTACAAATGAGCCCTTCTGTTACCAATTAACATGCAACTTCTTTTTTCGCATAAAAAAAAAAAAACTTATTTTTTCAACCAAAGAAAAAAAAAACATGCAACTTCTGAAAATAAAGAAAAACGACATCTTTCCCGTCTCTCTCTCTTTTCCCTCTCTTTTCTCAACTTTGGTCCCAAAATGGAGGAGACTTTGGAGTTTTCCCTCCTTTTCCAAACCCCAAAAATTTTCGAAACACTTTTTTTAGCCTTTCCCTCCTTCCAACCGACAGCTTCAACTTCCGGAAACCCCCAAAAATATTTAAAAAGCAAAATTCTCAAAACCCAAATCCCCATTTCCCTCCTAATTCGTGGAGCCAACCCCAAATTCCAATTTCAGATATAATTTTCAGTTCGCTGAAAAGCCCATTTCTTGAGTCTCCAAGAGCTTCAGTGGAAAATTCATCTCTCAGAAGCCAACCTTTTGCCTCCAGACTCACTTCTCACAAAGACCTAAGTGGGAAATTCAGCCTCTCCAGCTTTAATGCCTGCTCTTGCAGAAACCCTAGATGGGTCTTTGCCATTTTCGCAAAAGGAAGCCGTAGATGACCATGCTTTGGTGTCTATCGCAGAAAATACAAATGGGTCTTCGCCATCTTCACCTCTCAAAGCCCTAGATGATATGTCTTCGGATTCTTCTTTGCCAAACCCAACTGGGTCTTCGCCGTCTGTTGAAGAAGGCCAAGAAGATGAACCATCATCACCTTCGCCTCTCAAAATTGTTGGTAACGATTTATCAAATTATGAATCGGATCCACATTCGGAGTCTTCAGGACCATCGCGGTGGTCGTCTTCCGCGCCTTCTTGGTCTTCTCGGTGGTCGTTGAATTCTACCAAGGAATCAGTAATTGCCTCGGATTCCCAGTTTTCAATATGTGAAACAAAGCCCTCTATGGTGGTATGCTCCTTTGCTTTGAACCTATTTGAAACTTTGTATTTATTTTTACTATTAAAAATACAATGATTATAATTATTATTCATTTTGCGTTTAATTTTAGTCTAAGTAAATTTGGGATGTTAAGTTTTGTTGTCGTTTTGGTGTTGCAGGGTGCAGGGCTTGCAAATCTAGGCAACACATGCTTTATGAATGCAATTCTGCAATGCTTCACGCACACTGTGCCACTCGTGGAGGGTCTTCGTTCTTGCAATCATTCCATGCCCTGTGATCGTAAGGCCTTGGTTTCTATTGCATTTACTTTATGTTCTTATCTGATATTTTTCTTCATTGTTGGAAGCTTTATGCAGCTAGTTAGTTTATGCTGATTTCTTATTCAATTTACTAATTTAAAATCTGAAATTGGGATTATGCAGGTGGTAGTGAAGGATTCTGTGTTCTTTGTGCTCTTCACGACCATGTTGATCTTTCAGTAGCTTCTTCAGGAAGAGTTATTTCACCATGGAAACTTGTCGAGAATTTGAATCGTATCCTTTTGATCATACTTATTGAGATTTCTGTGCATAAAATTTTGATTGTTCCTTTCTTTCTTTTGAATGAAAAAAAAGGAGTAACTTATGAAGTCCCTAAAAGTGATTGATTTTGATTGAGCAGTTACACTAATTTTTGTTGTGAAATATGTAATTCTACCTGAAGCTTTGAAAATTCTGTAGTTTTACCCTGAGAAGTTTACATCCGAAAGTGATTCTTAACCCTCATGCTACTAGATTTCTCATCTTTCTTCCAAAGATACCAACAAGAAGATGCCCATGAGTTCTTGCAATGCTTCTTAGACAAACTTGAGAAATCTTGTTTGGATTCTTTAGAAAAGGAGAGTCCATCTGCCCAAGATAATAACCTTGTGGAAAGGGTTTTTGGTGGTCGTCTCCTAAGCAAAGTATGACTCCATATCTGATTGCCATGATTCTTTGTGCTATGGTTAAATTTGATGGAAAATCAATATTTTATTATAATTCTTATTGATTTTTGTGTGTATGAATTACTTTCAGCTTCGATGTTGCAATTGTGGTCACTGTTCTGACACTTACGAACCTCTGATTGATCTGAGTTTGGAGATTGAAGATGCAGAGACTCTCCCAAGGGCCCTGGAGTCCTTCACTAAGATAGAAACTATCAATGACTTGGAGACAAAGTTTACATGTGAGAACTGCAAGGAAGAAGTGTCAGTGGAGAAGCAGCTTGTGGTGGACCAGGCCCCTCCAGTTGCTGCATTTCATCTGAAGAGATTTAAGACTGATGGATCTCATGTTGAGAAGATTGAAAAACATGTAGAATTTCCTTTGGAGTTGGACTTGAAGCCCTACACCAGTGGCAGTGACAGTAATGTGAGTTGCTGCTTATTATTATTATTAATAATTTTTTTTATATGCAGAATATGTTGATTTTCCTTAGGATTTGGACTATTAGTCAACCAGTGGGACCAACAGTAATGTGATTGCTGCCTTTAGTTTCTTCATAATCAAATTGGTATCAGTTATAACTTATAAGAAATGCAAGGTTTTTTTAAACACATGATAATGGTTAAATGATCTAAAAATAAAGGTTGGCTGAATGTTATGTTTGTGTTTTAGCTATGTTTAAATGGCTGTTGTTTCTCAAGTCCTTGGGGGTTATCCGTAAATGGTGGGGTAATGGGTTAGGATTAGGGTAGATCCAAGGTTCGATTCCCCCCAATTTTAACCAAGAAAAAGAAAACTGGTGTGGTCTCTCTAGTTCTAATTTCCTGTTTCTTGGCAATAGGTGGAATTGAAATATGAACTTTATGCAATTGTGGAGCATGTTGGGTTCTCATCTACTTCTGGACATTACTTTTGCTTCATTCGGTCATCTCCAGATACATGGCATAGGTTGGATGACTCAAAGGTAATTATTTTCTTTATACAGTCCGTAATAAACAATTCATTGTAACTGTTTTACCTGCATGACTTTGTAATTCTTGTGAAGCTGGTGTGTGGAAGTGATTGTCTTGCCATTCATGGCTTCTTTCATTTGTTTTTGTATAAACGATCTTTATGACATGATTTTTGTTCTTGTTGTATGTTTACATGCAGTAAACGGTAATGATGATCTATGGTAGTTGGATTGTTTCCATCAGGTTTTACCCTCAAATATAGTAGTATTAACACTAAAAGTTCCACTGTTATTTTTGTAGGTCACTAGGGTTCAAGAAGAATTTGTTCTGTCTCAGGAGGCCTACATTCTGTTCTATGCAAGGCAGGGTACTCCTTGGTTTTCTAGCATAGTGGAATCACTAAAGCCGTGCTTGGATCCAGCTATGACAAATACATCACCTAAGTCGGTCCTAGAGAATGTCGAGAGTGCCAGTATTTTATCTCCTAGTGTAAACAATGTTGATTGTTGTGCTGCCAATGAACCCGGAGATGCTCATGAGAGAATTACTCTTTCGTTGCCTCGAGCAAGATGTGAAGTGGTTGAGGTCATTGACACTAGAGATGCAGCTGATGGTTGTTCCAAGGAGACTAAAAATAGTGCTGCTGTGATTGATGCTTCAACTCCAGGCAGGGCAAGTAACTTCTTTGATGGAAAGTCACACAACAATGAGAATATATGTAGTACATCCTCTCTTGGTGGAAATAGGTGCCATAAAAGGTCTGCTAAAGTTTATCTTCATCCTATGACACCACCCAGATCTCCGAGTCCCGATCTGCCTTCTTTTGAGTCTCCAGGTAAGCAAATATGCTCTTATCAAAAGATTTTATTACATTTCCCTTGAAATTTATGAATGCAACTAACTTAATGAGGTGGAATTGAATTTTTCAGAACCGATATATTCTGTTCCGCGCGATCGTTCGAAGTCAGCGGACAATGTGGCCTGCAAAAGATCATTGAACAATATTATTCGAAGTGATCATTTGAAGTCAGCAGACAATGCGCTCTGTAAAAGACCTTCCAACAATGATGTAGATGATTCAAAGAGAATTGAAGCTTTCAGATATCTTTCAAAAAAGAGTTTGACAAGGGACAGGGGAAGCCAACTTCTTGCTGCCATGGTCGGGCCTCAAAGTGAAGGTTCTTCGAACAAGAGAAGGAAGAGAGTGGGATCATCACCATGCAAAAAGGTCAGCCCTCCTGGTGGTAGTCATAAATCTATCCGTCCTGTGGCAGCTGCATTACGGTGAGCTGTTCCAGGCTTCTGCTTGCTAAAGCTTTCTCTAGCTCAGCCGCAAATGTAAAAGATGAGTTTGTTCAAATATTTCATTTGAACAGAAAAATAGAAGAGTTTGTTCATATATTTTATCTGGCTTTTTCATAATTTTTTTGCCAAAGTTTTGTCTGGTTTCTTGTGGAATGAATTACTGTTTCATTTGCGACAACCTCTTTTGGAGTATATATGGTTTTGCTTGCACGAGTGACCTTGCAATATTTTCTGTTATCGGTTCCATACTGGGAAGAATTGCAGGAAATCGTTCGATAACACTTACTATTTCTCAATGATATCCGATGATTAAGACAATTCCCGCGAAACTCTTTCATTTCATAGAAGTTTATTCTTATTCTTACAAAACAAATAGCATTTCCTATTGATTTGCCCCTGGACTGGACCTATTTTGATTTCGAATTTTCCGTTGCTACGTTGTACCCAAGGACTAGCAAAATCAAAATAGCGAAATTCTTGGGTCACATGAACAGAAAGCCAGCAATCCAAATTTCTTTTGTTTTATTCAGTGAAAGGATTTCCTTAAAAGGGGCCAAAAGCCATCTATCAAATAAACAATTATATTGACCTCTAATTTCATCAATTTACCAACCAATCACAAGTTTCATATAGGGTTTCAAACAAACAAGAAATTAATCAATCAAACTATTGCGGGACCTAGTCCACACTCTTGCTACTTATCCACCTGCAGACTTGATCCCCTCTTCTCAATCGCGGCACGAAGCTAACTAAGCCATGTTTATCAATAGCCTTGAGGCAGAAGTTCACCAACCACTTGTTTCCAAGTCACAACGTGAATATGATTGGAGGTTTGGAGAATTGAATATATTCAGACGGATCCCCAGTGTATGGAAGAGATATAGATTCAAACGCATAGAAATCTCACAAGAACTCTCAAAGAATAAGAGGGATGACATAAGAAAAAAAACCCCTAGCTCCAAGATATGATATTTCTTTTCATGCATGCATACAAGAGGCTAGATTATTCCAATTGCTCAAGCGAGAAAGACTATATCCTCCAGCGCCAAGAGACAGAACACGCTTAAACCTAAAGTCATATATGAATAAGTAACATGTTATATGGAACTAACCACTTACCTTTCCTAAAGGCAATTGTGACTCGGATAGCCATTGAAACTTTAACATCGTTATAAGATAAGGATACTGCTTGCCTCCTTCCCTAGAGTTCTCCTTCTTGCAAATCACGGTTTGACACATGTGCAAAAATAATTCATCAAGAACACAAAAATAAAGATTTCTATACACATGTCATACTGCTATTAGCAAGAATGTAGGAGTTCCTACTTATAAAGGAAAGAAGGAAGTATTTTCCATAAGGTAACTCGTTCATTCTCAAACGGCACGCGAACTCAACACTCAACACTCACCATTATCGGACTCAAAACCACTTTAATGCTTACACACAAAGGTTTTGGTCTTAGAGAATGTCAACGTAGTTTTTGCAATTGCAGTATTATACTAGCACTCTTATTATTGTTGTTTAAAGAAGGTCAAAAACAACTCTCGATATGCGCTCAAATTTTCTAATAAAAGAAGCAAAAAACTCTCGATATGAATCTGCTTGTGTTACATACCCATGTTCGTGCCAATCATACACCAGTTCTAGCTTCTTAGCATCCATTATATTGGTTTCTTGTTTCACCCATAAAGCCTTAATGCTAACCGTTTAAACTAAGGAGCTGTTATTAACACACCAAAAAAGTTATCATCTGCACTCATTAATTCAGGTGCAATTTCTAAAACAAAATATAATGCTTTAGCATTATTACTAATACAAAATGCTTAGGTTGAGCATGCAAAGGGAAAAAAGAAAAAAAAAAAACTAGATAAATGGGCTTGACGTTACTTCTTTTGGAGTTATGTTGCAATATTTGGATAAAAAGGAAAACTATTGGTGCTTTGCCAACCAATGAAAGTTGTCATCTGTTTTCAACATAAAATCCACAAAGGAGAAGGTGCATGCGTATGCTCGAAACATGAAAAGGAACAGGACAAAGACTTTGACATGATCACTAGAATAATTGTTGGTGAGCCTACAATTTCCTAGTAATAATTGTCCCCGGCTCATAAATTAGTCAATTAGGTTAGAGGTTGGAGATAAGATTTAGGAATGAGCATCTTATATTAATCTAGGGAAAACCAAAATTTGTGAAATTCTATACTCCTTGGCATGACTGTAGATTGCCAACGTATCTTTGTTTGTGTCAAAGTACTATAACTATGTACTCCTTGGTTTCATCGAGCCCTGAGTTTAGTTTTGCCCTCATGACAAAGTTGGCAGCTTATTTAAGGAATGTTGAGCCCTTGTAACAATTCCGATTTCGGTTCTTGATCAATTTTTTTCTTCTTCTCTCTATGTTGAAGATTGGCACAAGAACTATGCCGGCTTAGTAAAGTTTTAAAAAAATTGTTCACTTTCATATAATATGGTTGTTTTCTTCAAAAGAGGAGGGGAGAAGCAGAAAATAATGCGACAATCGGTTCTCAGCTGGAACAACAGAGCACTGGCAACCTATCGTGGGTCACCAGAGTCGATGAACATTACGAAACATGTGCTCATCGTCATGGATGGGATGAAAGAGTTCACGACGGAGCCGCTTGAATGGGCCCTTGAGAATGTAATCAACGCTGGCTCTACTATCACTCTTCTTGGTGTCATGCCGTGGCTTAACATTCCCCGTGAGTACTGTGATTCTAGTCTCCTCAATCCCTTAATCTTTAGTATATGCATATGAGTGATCTAAATGCATGGCAATCTTGAGCTTTTAATTCTAGTTGAGTATGTAATAAAACAAGCCAACACCGCAAAAATCGCATAACGCTATATTGTGGAAGGAAATCGAACCATTGACCTAGCCTAATCCTAACTCATTTCCCTACTCAGCCTCTCTAGTACTTCGGCTAACCCAAGAGCTTAAGTATTGGATTTTTAATTAGACCACGTAGTGTAGGTGTTGATGTGTTAATTTACAATTGATTATTCAATATTTCATGGAATTACACACATATAGTCATAAAAAGAAGTTCTTTAGAATTTTCCTTGATTTTATTTACATGTCACGCTTCTATAGCTGGCTATTTACTTTAATCCAAACAAGGTTTTGCTTCGTATATAAAATGGAATACCTGGGTGCTGAATGTAAATGTGCAGTCTCTTCCAAGACGTGGCTGGATGTTTGGCCGGTGGGACTAGAAGAATTGTCATTTGTCAAAGAGAAAAATGAGTGGAAAAGCGATCTCAAATATCTAAAGCTTCAGAAAGTGGTGGACCTTTGCAACAAATATGGGGTATATTTAACGATGGAGCTCTATATATATATATAAAAAAATTCATAACACAACCATGTATACATGCATACATACATACATACATATATATATATATATATATATATATATATATATATTTATGCTCGTCTAACGTTCTGCATGTGTATGGAATGTTAATTGCAGGTTTTTCCACAGAAGAAAGTTATAATGGGTTATCCCTCACGGCTGCTGGTTCTTGAGCAAATTACAACCCTTCATGCAACATGGGTGGTCTTCGATAGGTATACCATGCATTACAGTGAAAGATTTCGACTTTATTCAGTTATTTTGTTCTTTATATTTTGAGAAGTGTGTCCAATAAGGACGGAGCCTAACTTCTGTTAAGATTTTCGTAAAAGGTGATGGATTAGGGTTAGCAGAAGTTAGGCTTTCTTTTGAACACACTTTTACCGGAAAGACTACTTTGTTAATTAGACTAATTTACGTCAATAATGAACCAATTGTAACAAAAAAAATCTTAATAGAAGTTACGTTATGTCCTTACTAGGCATAAATATCAAAGTACGAAAATCAAAACGACTGATAAGAGAGTTAATCAAAAGTATATACTATTTGTCAAATTTATATCTAATACTTTAATGAGATCTCTCTACAGGCATCAAAAGAATGATAGAAAATTTTATGCCGGGAAGCTTCCATGTAACATGGTGATGATGAAAGAAGATGGGGAAGTTGATATGATAAAGGGACGGCCCATGATAGATAGTGACAGCGCCGTTGGAGAGTCACCGCCCTCTTTGCTACCAACTCCGATGATCTGTGACCCCTTGAAGGGAATTCTTAAGAAAAGAGCACAAGATCTTCATCAAGACCCCGAGGATCAAGTTCGGAAGGACGTGCCATGATCAACAAGGGAAGGAATGCAGAAACAAAGAGAGGATCTTGGCAGAACAGGAGAGGCTGAGGAGCTTAAATAGAGATGCAATAACTCCTTGGGGGAGTAACTTGGCCATGGGTTTTATTTGTTTTCACTTGAGTCAAGCTATTAAATTAATCACCTTTTGTTTGGCAAATGCGTATTCTCCCAAGATTTTCTGATGTAATAAGAATTTGCTCGCCATGCTTCTTATAATATTTCATACATGATCTTCTGGACTTGGTATCAGTTTCTATTAAATGGAACAAACAACATATAAAAAAAAGGGTGATGAGCATATAAAATTTGAGCAATGCTGAGGTCTTTTAAGCAATTTTCATATCCATATTAATATGGAAGATCAATATTATTGCATGTCCATTTATGAACTGATGCAATTATAGCATTCGATCTGTTTCAATTGATACAGACTCGGATAGCATGCCTTTGGCTTTTTTTACATTCGTTGTATTTATAATATAACCCATCTTCATACCGCAGTCAAATTTATTTTTCATAATATTTTTGGTAAAAAGAAGTGTCCCATAGACTGAAACAGTGGGAAAGGTGTTTTCAAGGCGCATAGCCACCGTGACCACCACCTTCACCACCCCCAGAACCGCCTCCATAGCCGGCCCCACCACCATGTGCACCCCCACCACCTGATCCGCCTCCACCACCAGAGCCTCCCCCGCCCTCCACCGCTGCCATATCCGCCTCCATGTGCTCCCCCAGCACCTTCTCCACCACCTCCGCCGCCACCACTCCCACCACCTCCTCCTCCTCCGTGGCCACCACCTGCTGCTCCTCCCCCAGCACCATACCCACTGCCAGAACCCCCTCCTTCACCACCACCTGCTCCAGAACCTATACCGCCACCACCTCCGCCGCCACTACCTCCACCGCCACCAGCACCATATCCACCCCCATGTTCTCCACCAGCACCATACCCTGCACCTCCTCCTTCACCCGCCCCACTTCCATACCCAGCACCCCCAGCAGCAGCACCACCGCCACCACCGCTACCTCCGCCGCCGCCGCCGCCAAGTCCTCCACCAGCAGTTCCATATCCGGCACCACCGCCTTCTCCACTACCACCACCATACCCCCCTATAGCAACATTAATCCTGCCTCCTAATAATTCTTCACTAGTGAAGAGGGCTCTAGTGGCAGAACAAATGCCTAAACTTAATATCACAAAGAAAATAACGCTACCAATCTTTTGGGGAGCCATGGGAGTAGTTCTAGCTACTTGAGTCCCGCAAGCTTATGTGTAGAATGCAACAGAAAGTAGGTATATATAGAAAAAAATTGTGATGGGGTCCCAAAACATCGTCCACTAAGAGAGAACGTGGATATTGAAAGGACATGCAAACTAAGGATAATTGTGGGCACCGACACATTCTCCAAAAGCACCCACTCCGTCTACTAATATCACTCTTATACTAGTGTGTTCATGCTGTCTTCCACATATGATAATAATTTACTTCTGGAAAGCGGCCTGCTGCAAACTCGATCTCTTTCACATTAGACAAAAGAACGTGAAATGTTAATTTTATTTTCCTGTGTAATTACTAGTGTTTTGAGTATAATATTCTTCAATCATTTGCTATATAATATTTCCTTATTTTCCATATGATGCCTGCATTGTCGTCAGCTTCTCTATTAGTGCAGTTGGTTTGGTAAGATCCATTATCATTTGTATAGTTTTTAGTTTTGTTTATGATAATTGGTCACAAAAAGGTTCGTTAATGATAAAAACATGCAGGTACATATTTATCATTATTTATTTACTTCTCAGACTATTGGATTATAGTTAGCGATGAGTCCAGACAAATCCTCATCCAGACTCATCTTCATCCATCTTTATTTTTCTAGGTGGGAAATGATAATGTAGGATATTTTCACCTTCATATTCTCACACGCCTCCGCATGTGTGGCGACATTTAAAGCCTAAAATGTGGACAACACATATTGGGAGATGTGGAGTGTTGGATTTGATGCAGAGATTAGAGAAGAGGATAACAAGGAACTGTAACTCCTAACTAAGCTTTCAAACCCTAACACTAACCTTGATTCGACATGGTGACAATAGAGGATCTTCTAGTAATGCAATAAACCATATATACTTGATTTTCTTCCACAACATCTTTGATGTAGTGAAATTTTAGGGCAATGTGTTTTGCTCTGTTGTGATAAACAGGATTCTTGCTCATAGCAATAACATATATGTTTTCACAAGGAATCAGAGTTGCCAATTCTTGTTTCTCACCGAAATCCTCCATAATTCTTCTCATCCATACTGCTTGAGAGTTGCAATTGAAGCCGATATCAAACTTAGCTTTTGCAGTTGATAGTGCATCTGATTTATGCTTGTTAGAGGTCCATGAAAATACACCAGTTCCTAGTGTAAATGTACAACCAGATATGCTCTTCAAGTCATCCACACTTCTTCCTCAATAAACTATCACAGAACCCAATCAATTTTAGCTCAACATTCCTTTCGTACATTATACCAAAGTCAATTGTACCTTGAATGTATCTTCGGATGCTTTTTGCAGCTCCATAGTGAATACTAGTTGGCTTGTGCATAAATCTGAACAACAAGCTTGTAGCATACATTATATCTGGCCTAGTTGCTGTCAAATATAGGGATGGCAATGGGCTGGTTCGGGTTTGGGTATGGCAATACAAAAGTCTATTAATATTTTTTTGGGCCAACTATCTTATTTTTTGTGTGTAAAATCAGGACTTTGATATGGTTTTATTCTGCTCATCGTATTAGAGGTTACGTTTCTTTTTGCTTTTTTTTTTTTTTTTTTTTTTTTTTTTTTTTTTTTTTTTTTTTTTTTTTTTTTTTTTTTTTTTTTTTTTTTTTTTTTTTTTTTTTTTTTTTTTTTTTTTTTTTTTTTTTTTTTTTTTTTTTTTTTTTTTTTTTTTTTTTTTTTTTTTTTTTTTTTTTTTTTTTTTTTTTTTTTTTTTTTTTTTTTTTTTTTTTTTTTTTTTTTTTTTTTTTTTTTTTTTTTTTTTTTTTTTTTTTTTTTTTTTTTTTTTTTTTTTTTTTTTTTTTTTTTTTTTTTTTTTTTTTTTTTTTTTTTTTTTTTTTTTTTTTTTTTTTTTTTTTTTTTTTTTTTTTTTTTTTTTTTTTTTTTTTTTTTTTTTTTTTTTTTTTTTTTTTTTTTTTTTTTTTTTTTTTTTTTTTTTTTTTTTTTTTTTTTTTTTTTTTTTTTTTTTTTTTTTTTTTTTTTTTTTTTTTTTTTTTTTTTTTTTTTTTTTTTTTTTTTTTTTTTTTTTTTTTTTTTTTTTTTTTTTTTTTTTTTCCAGGCTTCTTCTCATTCTTCTTTGGCACCTACGTACGGTAGAGATCGGAGGATTTGGTGGTGGATTTGAATTTAACCCAAACCTAACTAAGCCCCAAAATAAGAATGTCAAATGACTTCTAAAACTAGGTATTTGAGAATATTAATAATTTCTCTCCTAACTTTCTCTTCTCCTCTCATTTCTGTTTTTGGTTACTGAGAAAGGGAATGAAAGTTAAGGAATTGTCGAGCCAGCTAATTAAGTTGTTATTACTTTTCTTATTTCATGTACCAATTGAAACATATTACATAACTTTAATGTGATAATGTTTAGGTTTTGCTAATTGAATATAATTAACTTTTTTTATATAAAACTTTTCAATTGAAATTCTTCCAAGTGTCTCCTTCAGCGGAAGTCCATGGCTATTACTTATGAACTTCAATGGTCTCATTATGATATCTTGGTATAATCCATTAACTTTACTGTGACATTAAATCAACACTTGATATTTCTGGCAACCGTTTTTTAATTTTTTCGAATGTCAAATTTAGTTTTTCTGTTTCTTTTCTTAACCAAACAAAAAACACCTAAGAGGGGAAACAAGAAACAAGTCACAAGGACAAAACAAAGCAAAACCAAGGAGGCATGTGCAGGCCGAACAACAAAGTAACATCAATCTACATCCGGGAGTCCCACTCCACAAATGGTTCGAAGGAGAGAAGGGCTTGGGATAACCAAAGTGAGAGAAGCATCATTGGAGAGGCTTTGTTGTCAAACCCTAAAAACACTATTGATTGTGGGTGACAGTAGAGAGATAATTGCCTATATGGGCAGAAGACCACTCAGGTTAGGCTCATTCAATTCAAAGTCTGATCACCTCTCTCAACCCACACAATTTTACTCTTTTTTTTTTTTTTTTTTCATTGTTTTATTCAGGGACGGAGGCATGTATTGGGCTCCCATATGGAAATAGTTTTGACTTTTAAATATCATGTAGTCTTGACAAATAAGCTTATTTGAGGGACATTCTTTGTAGGGCCCACTTTGGATTGTATTTCAACAAATCCAAACTGTCTATTTTATAGATAATCATTCAAAGATCATCTCTACAAAAAATCACTTGAATCCGATCGATATTGTTTGACCACTTAATTGTGTTATTGAAATTTTAGTACTTTCTTGAAGCACCGTGTTCATTGATTTTGTAGGATACAATTGGATGTCTAAACGGTTTCTGATTTGTCTAATTTTTTGCAAGGATTATCTATGAATGTAGACTTAAAAAATAGATGGTTTGGATCGTAGGAAAAATATTTATAGGGGACCCTAAAGGGTGTCCCTCAAATAAATTTATTTGAGGGATCCCTCAATAGAAGAGGACTATATATATATAAATCATGTAATCAAATAGCCACTTGAAATAATAATTAGTGATTTTAATTATTTGAAGTCTCGAAGAGTAAAACTTAAATAGCTTTATTTTGTATTTGTATTGCATGTTTATTTATTTTTGTATTTATTTTTTACTAGTTTCTATCTTGTATATTACATGCATTTTGAGAGGTACGAATCATTACATCCCCCTGACTAGGTGTATCATTTTTTTTGTCATTAAAATTTACTCGTATCATCGAGTTTCTTTGTAAAGTAAATCCAGTCCAGTCCATTTTGAAATCCTCATTCCATTCTTAGTTTTATTTAATAATTGTTTTTCGTGATATTTAAATTAAGGACCTCAAGTACAAGTCTTTCTACAAAGGGGTCATGGGATTTTACATTTTTATTTACTATATCATTGTCCACAATACACAATCCACAAGAAACTAGATATGACCACAAGAAAACAACGGTAAATATTGGCTGTTAAGCTTTTTTTTCATTTCATTGTTTTACCGCTTCAACTAGTCTCTCTTTGGTTGCATTTCTAGAATTCAGCCAAACAATCATAGCCATTTTAAAAACAACAATCATTGTCATCCAAATGCACCCGATGCGGAATTTATAACGATAACAATTAGTATTGGTAACATTCATAAATATTATTATGAAGAAGAAGAATTCATATTAATTAATTGTCAATATATACAACCTTCGGGAGCATAAATCGGGATTCATAATATACTCAAAATTATATTAATCCTCTTGTACCTACATTTATCTTAGTTTTTTTTTGTCAAAGTCATTTTTGGTCCCCTGTAGTTTGACATTTCAATCACTTTTGACCTTGTAGTTTCAATTTTGTCAATTTTGCCCTTGTAATTTCATTTCTGTAGCAATTTAAGGACAATCATAATTTCTGTCAAATTATTCTTAACTTATGTTATCTATTCAGGGGTATTTTGGTCCAAAACATAATTGGGCTAAAATCATAGGGGCAACCGGTCTCCACAGCCCCCCACCCAAAGTCCCACTTCCAATCTCTCCTCATTTTGCCTTATCTCTCCCAACTTGATCTCGTACGTATTGCTTGGAGACGTGAGTCAGTCTTGGGGCAACTATTGGAACATAGCTCTCGGCTTGCTAGCTTATGTCTTGTGCATTTGTTGGGGTTAGGGCAACCTTGGGAGGTTGTGTTGGTGTTCAATTACACGGTATGGTGGCTAGCTGGGGTTGGGTGGGGACTGCTCATGACTGTTGGCAGGTTGGGGGATGGGATGCAAGTTTGGACCAAAATATGACAGGACCCAACCCAAATTCCACTTTGGAATCCGTGTCGAATCCCATGTGAGTCTAACACCTGGAAGGTGTCGAGACGAATGACTAAACTACCCTTTTTGCCCTAATTCAAAAACTAATTTAGGGTTTGACTTCTACCGAAAAACTGGCCAAGTCTTCCTTGAAAAACGAACATTTACCAAATTATTTGCACCTGTAGAAAATACAATTCTATAATCCCAATCGTTCAGCATAGAAGAATTTCGTCCATACACAATTCAACAGTGACTCAAATGGAACTCAGGCCCGTACAACATAATCAAAACACTGACATTCACCTTGTTATAAACGAGAATTAACGGTAGATTCAAAATTTGCTCAATTACAATGGATTTCAACTAAACCAATTCAAAGCATAATTCAACAGTTATTTTGCGGTTGCACCTAGGTTAACCTAGGTTGCCTATGTACCCTTAACGAGGGATCAAGCCACACGTAGTTTTTTCATACTTCCCTAACCAAAAGTTTAAACTCTAGTTAATCCTTTGAAATCATACAAAAGATTTTTGATTTAAGAACAATCTTCCACCCAATCACATATGTGCATATACAACACAAATATATAATAGCTTGTTACAGATATGTATGAAAATGAGAAAGTTACTAAAATAACTTTTGGTCATTTGAAACCTTAATATCGCTGCCAACAGTTTGAATAAACATGCTTCGATCTTCTATATATAATAACAAACTCATCACTTAAGAGAATAGTTATGAATTGTATAAAATCCTTAAAACTTGGAAACCTTCAATCATTGTCTCATAAAATCAGAAAATAGGTATTAAAACTTTTACCCAAAAATACCAAGATAAAATTATCAATTTTAGTTTAAACTTCTTAAAACCCAAATACTCTCCACCTAGGCGTACCCCCATTCATATTCCGTCAATTCCGATAATATTCTGTCAATTCCAGGTACCATGTATGTTACAACCTTGCAGAACTCGAGGGACATATGGTCAGCCTGAGAGCGCACATCCTCGCAGAACTCAGGGGACGTGTAGTGTGCCCGAGAACGCACATCCTCGCTGAACTCGGGGGACATGTAGTCAACCCGAGAACGCATATCCTCGCACCACACGGTTCAAGCGTCTTCGAGACTTGTGAGGCATTATCATAAATGACTAAACTGTTCCAAAGGCAACTAGGGGGTTTGAAAACCATATTCCGAAATTTATCATAAAATTTCCCTTATTCCATAAATCTATTTTCCAAATCTTTTCTCAACTTTCCAAAAATCAGTTTTTAAACGGGTAGCCAAGATCCCTTCTCAAGCATAAAGTTCGTAAAGACCCAAAAATATTCACAAACCTCAATATAAAATTAAAGTCCGTTAATCCCATAACATAATCTTATAATCCTGTCAAGACCCCAAAATAATTCAAATAATAATCAAAACTTGTTTACATATAATTTCCATAAAATATTATATTCTACAATTAAAACAATAAACTTTCATAAACAACCCAATATCACCTAGTCATATACTTTAATAATTATAATAATAATAAATAATGTAAAATATTAACCCTTAGAGATCCCATATCCTTATTGACCCAAATTAAATTAATTTTCAATCAAAACCCATTTATGCAAGAAATTCCATATTTGAAGAACGAAGTACACTTAAAAACAAATATCCACTAATTTCCCAATAATCAAAGCCGAGTCCCAAGACTTACTTCCACAACCCATCAATCAAGTATCCCATACTCATATATCCCATTACTTCTAATATTGCATAAACTTCAAATATCAAAATAATATCCAAGAATACCATAAAATACTATAAAATAATCTCATAATCCCAACATAATCAAACTAACTCACATAACAGTCAACCCTCATTTATAAGATCGTTCTAGTACTTCTCAAAGGATGAAACTGCCTAGGAAGACTCTCAGTCAACTGAGGAGTCAAACTTCCCATATTGGTCAACTGGGCCCGTGGGGCCCACAAATCCGATTCCCGATCCGAAAGTTCCTACGGGTTCAATAAGGTTTAATATACATGTCCTGCAAGTTTGGTCTGAATCGAATGATAAGATCGCTCGCGATCGCAAGATCGGATGGTCATCGTTTAACCTAATCTTTGAATCATTGAATCGAAGTATTTGGGACTCCGATTCACGATCCGCGAATTCCTACACGATCCTAGTGATTCCTAGATCAACATATATGAAAATGGAATTAATCCAACGGTCCGAACATATCGAACCCGGATAACGTCTAATATGCAATATCCGATCGATAGTCAAACGATAACCAAATTCAAATCCGAGCATATCGTTGTGCTCGGGATGACATGAGGATCATTTTAGGACCCAATGGCCTGCCACAAAGTGGCCCACACACTGCCACACGCGCCGGCAATGCGTGGGTGCCCAGAGTAATTTCAACGATAAGAAAATCTCCAAATTGCCGGTCAAGACCTATACCTACATGATCAGAACAATGAGTGGAGCAACTTTTGTTCTTGGACCATGGCCAAAAAGTGGCCGAAACTTGCACGAAAATCAAGCTGAAAACCGGCTGAAACTTTTAACCATAAAACGAGTTCCAAAACGCAAAAATCAATCATAATCAACCCAACCATCAGATAGAACACGTTGAGAGGATGAGAAAGCATACCTAGAAACGACGACGTAATGTTTTGACAAAATTAGAACTTTGTCGAGCTATCGCTGGCGAAGGAGCGGCTAAGCTCGTTGGAGACGGGATGGGTCGGAAAGAGTAAGTCGAGACAGTTCTAACGCAAGTGGTCTCGTGGCCGGAGGTGGCCGGACATAGGAGATATCGCCGACCAAAAATCAGACTGTGTTGGTCGCGAGGAGAAAGGCTACGGGAAGGGGGGAGAGAGAGAGAGAGAGAGAGAGAGAGAGAGAGAGAGAGAGAGAGAGAGAAGAAATTCTGGGTGTTTTGACTTCGCAATATTTACTGTTGTGCCACTGCACTTCCGTTGATCATAACTTCTTCGTTATAACTCGATTTGAGCCCACTACGTGTCTACGGACTCATCTTGACGCGATCTACGCAACGGTACTACTCAAATCCCAAAATTCTTTCCCAAACAAAAAGTCAACTTTAAACCCATTAAAATATTTCCGGGGTAAAATTGTCTTTTACTTGAATATTTTAATAATTAAATATTAATTTAGGATTGGGTTATCACAAAATACCCCTAAATAGATAATGTAGGGGTCTTTTTCGTTCCAGCAGCTTGATGAATGGGCCTGGGCTACTGTAAAGAGCAAATGGCTGGAATCGCCCCTTGTGTCTGAGTTCGAGAATCAAACCCCAAGTGTGCTTCGAAAGGGTAGCTGAGCCTTAGGAAACATCTTGGTCTTCTTCACCAACGAGACTAATAGTTGCTTGCATGTAAATATTGTGGCTTGGCATGAGAGGCTTGTGGCATGGGAGTTGAGCATTCGTGAGTTTAGCATGAGAGAGAGAAAGAGCTATGATTTCCTATGAGAAACAGAGTTTTTAAGGCAAGGGAAGAGAGGATTTGACGAGGGTTTGGCTGAAAAGAGGGAGAAGGAGACAAGGTGAGGGCAATGGGTCGCTTAAGTGATTTTCCGGCAGCTTGACGAAAGCTCTGTCAAGCACTGGAACAGTTCTGCCAGGAGGGAAAATGGGGAAGAAGGATGAATGGTGCACGAAATTGCTAGGTTTTGAAGATGAGAGGGAAGCTTGCTCTCTGGATGTGTGTTATGAGAGAGAGAGAGAGAGAGAGAGGAAGAAGATGGAAGAACAAAGCATGAAATTGAAGGATTCCAAAGGGGATGCTTGCCTTCGATCGATTCTCATGGTTGCTGGGAGGCTTGCAGCAACCAAGCTGAGTTGTTTTGCTGGGTAGAAAGTGCCTCCTTTTATA
>NW_018922435.1:70884-100783 GCF_002207925.1 Prunus avium
GGGAGCCACCCACTTTTTCTTCTTGTTCTCTCACCAAAGCTTGAAGAGGAAAGAATGGGTAAGGGTGTTGGTCAAAAAGTGATTTACTTTCATCAGCACATGGGTTTGCTTGGTTTTGATGGTTTGGCTTTGATCTGGTTTTAACAAATATGTTGGATATTTTCCACGATGCTGGGCTGGGCTATTGGTATTTTATTTCCAGCGGCCTGTGAGTTTGCTCAAGCTGCTGGAAAACAACCTATTTGATCAAGGTGTTGGATATTTTGCCTGATGTGGGACTTTTCCAAGTGTTTGCAGGCCATTGGATATTTTCCTAAGCTATTGGGTTTTCTCTCTCATGCTTACCCATATGTTTGGGCTCAAGGAATGGGCTTGAGTTTTGGTGCTCCCAAGTAGCCCAAAACTTCCACTCCTTGGACCATCAATGGGCCTCGTGAATACTCGTAACCATCCATACCACAACCCGCTCAGCAAGCCCCAGGCATTCGCGTGGCTTGGGCCCACTTAAGCTTGTAGTGTGGCATGTTGCTTATTTGCTTGGCGTGGCATGTGTGCAAGCGCATATGACGAACTTTCGCGTGCCCAAATCGAGTTTCTTCTCGATAAGGTATAGCATTGGGCCGAGATTATATTTGGGCCTAGCCCTGGATTTTTTGGGCCTCAACAGATAACAAAAGTTAGAATAATTTGATGGAAATTAGAATGGTCCTTAAATTACTACAATTATGTAACTACAATGACAAAGTTGACGGAATTGAAACTATAAGGTCAAAAATGGTTGAAGTGCCAAACTACAGGGACCAAAAGCGACTTTTTACCTAGCTTTTTTCACCTTATTAATACTAATAATAATTTAATATAGGTAAGAAGAGGTGAAGCTTTTGGTGACAAAGAAGTAGTAAAGGTAATTTCAAGGAACATAACCACCGCTCTCACCACCACCTTGTCTCCAATATGCAGCTCCATAAGCTCCTCCATAGGTGCTGCCACCACCGAAAACTCCTCCGCCTGCACCACTTGCATAGCCACCACTAGTTCCACCGCCAACCCCACCACCACTTGCTCCTCCAGCAGAATAACCTCCAATGGCACCACCACCATGTTCGCCGCCTCCTCCGGCACCACCACCATGTTCGCCACCTCCAATGGCACCAGCACCATGTTTGCCACCAGCACCATGTTTGCCATCGGCACCACCACCATGTTTGTCTTCTCCAATGGTACTAGCACCATGTTTGCCACCAGCACCATGGCCACCACCATCACCACCACCTCGTCCTCCATATGCACCTCCATAGCCGTTGCCACCACCGAAACCTCCTCCTCCACCTGCATAGCCTCCACTGGCTCCACCTCCAACTCCTCCACCACTTGCTCCTCCAACAGCATAACCTCCTCCGGCACCACCACCATGTCCGCCGCCTCCTCCATAGCCTTTGCCATGTTTTCCACCAGCACCTTGTTTGCCATCGGCACCACCACCATGTTCACCGCCTCCAATGACACCAGCACCATGTTTGCCATCGGCACCACCATGTCCGTCACCTCCTCTAGCACCACCACCATGTCCGCCGCCTCCTCCTGCACCACCTGCATAGCCACCACTAGCTCCACCTCCAGCTCCTCCACCACTTACTCCTCCAGCAGCATAACCTCCTCCGGCACCACCACCATGTCTGCCGCCTCCTCTATAGCCTTCGCCATGTTTTCCACTAGCACCATGTTTGCCATCGGCACCAGCACCATGTTCGCCACCTCCAATGGCACCAGCACCATGTTTGCCATCGGCACCACCACCATGTTTGTCGCTTCCAATGGCACTAGCACTATGTTTGCCACCAGCACCATATGCGTCACCTCCTCCGGCACCACCACCATGTCCGCCGCCTCCTCCTGCACCGCCTGCATGGCCACCACTAGCTCCACCTCCAGCTCCTCCACCACTTGCTCCTCCAACAGCATAACCTCCTCCGACACCACCACCATGTCCACCTCCTCCATAGCCCTCGCCATGTTTTCCACTAGCACCATGTTTGCCACCGGCACCACCACTATGTTCGCCGCCTCCAATGGCACCAGCACCATGTTTGCCACCAACACCATGTTTGCCATCAGTACCACCACCATGTTTGTTGCTTCCAATGGCACTAGCACCATGTTTGCCACCAACACCATGTGCGTCGCCTCCTTCGGCACCACCACCATGTCCGCCGCCTCCTCCATGGCCTTTGCCATGTTTTCCACTAGCACCATGTTTACCACCGACACCACCACCATGTTTGCCGCCTCCAATGGCACCAACACCATGTTCGCCACCAGCACCATGTTTGCCATTGGCACTACTATTATGTTCATCGCTTCCAATGGCACCAGTACCATGTTTGCCACCATCAGCATGTCCGCCGCCTCCTCCGGCACCATCACCATCTCCGCCGCCTCCTTTTACACCACCTGCATAGCCACCACTAGCTTCACCTCTAGCTCCTCCACCACTTGCTCCTCCAGCAACATAACCTCCTCCGGCAGCACCACCATGTCCACTGCCTCCTCCATTGCCTTCGCCATGTTTTCCACTAGCACCATGTTTGCCACCGGCACCACCACCTTGTTCGCCGCCTTCAATGGCACCAGCACCATGTTTGCCACCAACACTATGTCCGCTGCCTCCTCCAGCACCACCACCATGTTCGCCACCTCCTCCTGCACCACCTACATAGCCACCACTAGCTCCACCTCCAGCTCCTCCAACAACATAACCTCCTTCGGCACCAACACCATGTCCGTTGCCTCCTCCGGCACCAGCACCATGTCCGCCTCCTCCTCCATGGCCTTTATCATGTTTGCCACCAGCACCCTGACTGCCACCGGCACCACCACCTTTTCCACCTCTGTAACCACTGCCATGCTTTCCAGCATATCCAAAGCCACCGCCACTGCCACTGCCAGTACCTCGACCATCGCCGCTCGCTCCATGTTCACCACCAACACCATGACTGGCACCACCTTCTTCACCACTCCCACTTCCATGTCTTGCAGCACCACTACCACCGCCACCGCCACCATGTCCACTAGCACCTCCATAGGCAACGCCACCGCCTTTTCCACCACCACTACCACCTCCATAGCTAGGAGCGCCATGTTCTCCTATCACTCCATAACCCCCACCACTTCCTGCACCTCCTACGCCACCATATCCCCAAACACCACCATAACTTGTAGCACCACTAACTCTATACCCCGATCCACCATCACCACCGACGACATAGCCTGCACCATAGCTGACAGTAGGAGCATGGGCAGGCTCTTTATAGTGTAGGATTGTTCTGGCTGCAGAACATATCCCTATACCTAATAACATAAAGAAGACAAAACTATGAGTGTTTTGAGTAGTCATTGAAATAATGTCGTTGAATCCACAACAATGGAGTAGAATGCAAGAGAGGTGAAGGTATATATAGGAGTGGGAAAGGGTGGTTGAAGCACATGCAGAAGAGAATTTGAGGTGTTTCAAAAAAAGTGGCTGAATGCTAGAACAAATCATATATAGAAATAGAGGAGAGCTTGTGTTTGGTAGTCTTGCTACAACGTGTTGGTTTCAGACTATTTTTACGGTTCTTTCAAATTATTAGTGGGTACGAATTTACGTGAAACAATTAATATAGATAATAAGAAGCTGCATGCTAATTTAATTTTTAGATAATCACCATCATCCATAATCCGAATCATTGACTTAATTAGCATTATATGTATATATGTGGAGTGGGTTAAATTAAGTATTATCTTAATTAGCAGTTGATTCATTATTATGTAAAGTCATGTTTAAGAATGAGAATGCCATAATGCCACCTTCCCAAGTGCCTGTTATGATTCGTCTCTCCTCCTCTCCTCACACACACACACACATATATATATATATATATATATATATATGTCTTTTGGTTTAGAAAATTCTTTAGATGTAACGTTCAATTTTAGCAATCCAAAGAATGACACAAAAAACACTCAATAGCTTGCATTCTATTGTTGTTGGCACTATCAGGCAAAATAGTAAGAGTGGACTATGCGTTCTAGGTTTGATGTTGAGCCTGGTGCCTGTTGCGTTTCCTTTAATTCGTTCACCAAATAATGTGTCAGTTTATGTCAACTATTTACTCGTTTGTTTAGTGACAATTATTTATCTTGTTATTGTGTATCCAAATATTACCTGGCCATTTGGTGAAAATAATAATAATTTTTCTTAGCACAGTAATCATATGTATTTGTCCGTGTGTGTCGTGCCGTAAAATACAAATATAACACATCCCATGATCAAATTAATAAACCGAATAGTAAAATCCATTATATTAGTAAAGTTTAGGAATATTTTGGAACCTTTATTTAGGATTTTGAGTTTAGTATTTAAAAAACTTTGTGGAATTGTAATCGAATATACAATCATGACTTTTACTTGTGAACTTCAATGGTGCCATTATCTTCTACGTGATATCTTGGTATGAGTGCTACTATTTCCACCCACCTGTCCTTTTTCCTCATCCACCTTATCTTCCCACCCACCATGTAAATTTGAAAAAACACAATCATATTTTTTCACTCACCATTATTTCTAAAATACCCTTTAATTATTATCATAAGAAAAAATGGAACAACAAACACAATGGCATTTTTATGACAAACCATTCGACAAAATTGCCTTATGTGCAGATACAAGTTCCAGTCATCATCACAATCGATGAAGGCATGGACTATTTTGTGAACCAGAAGCTTTGAATACCAATTTAATGCAATTTAAAATAGGGAGATTTACTATTATACCCAATATAGGGGCCAAAATTATTTTAAAAAACCTATATGAAATGGACTTTGAAAACACACCCAAAGCCCATTTACAACATAACAAAGAGACTTTTAACTTCTTATAAATTACAAAACTGCCATTATTTCTTAAAACAAGCCCAACCCCAAGACCTCATAAAAAAACCCAAAACACTCAATAGGCATCAAAGTAATTTAATAATCAAAATTAAATTCAACAAGGCCAACTGTCATTTTTTGAATTTGTTTACATGAATTAAATGGCGTAGGGTTTATCTATATCATTAGTGCTTATAATGGGTATACTAAATATCTCTTTAAAATATTAATTGAATACCAATTTATTAAAATTTAAATTAAAAAAAAGGAATTGACAGTGTATGGGAATGAAGTCTTCAGGTGTGAGAGTGAGAGCGAGAGAAGACTTTGAGTTGATTCTGATGTGAACCTAGTGGCTGGAACTCCCTGCTCTCCCAATTTAAAACGTCATTGTTTGGTTTCTGATGCAAAACCAGAAGCTGCAACTCCTTGCACTCTGAGTTCAAAACGTTATAATAATCACTTATAATATGCAACTCCATGCTCTCTGAGCTCGAAACGCCACCGTTTGAGCTGACGGAGCTGGCGATGAGTAATATGAGTAGGAGGAGGACTGCCCAAATAGAATTCTAATGCTTCATCTGTGAGATTCAATCCAAAAGAAAGAGAAAATGATGATGTGATCGAAAATGAGTTGAGGGGTTTTGGGGTTGAGTTGAGGAGAAAAGTTTCTTCTTTTTTTTGGCTAGGTTAAGGTTTTTTCATAAGTCCTTAGAAGTTATTTTACAAATGGATAAATTTGTCTTTAAAATTTTGAAGATAAAGTGGGTGGGAAAATAGGACATGTGGGTGAAAATAGTAGCACTCTTGGTATAATTCATCAAGTTTTCAGCAAACTTTACTGTGACAATAAAACAACACTTCGTATTTCTACCAGTCCTTTTTTTCTTTTTCTTTTAGTTTTTCTAAAGTCAAATTTACTTTTTCTGTTTCTTTTCAACAAAAAACCAAAAAAAAAAAAAAGGTTTATATAGATCCAAATTCCAATTGAGAAGTTGGTTTTAATCCTCGAAGTTGGTGACTTTGATACAAGTCCTTTAACTTTGTGCCACATAGGATTACATTCCTTTTTAAATATTTTTTGATGTAATCTTTTTGTCTTTATTTTTTAAAATCATTTTTTGTTCCAATGTTGCCCCTTATGCCTTGAATCGGATAACTGTAATTTATGTGATAATTACGGGAAAGAACTGTTTATGACCATAATTAATAACAAATTAAGTGCTTATGACCATAATGATTTTGGTATATTAATTATGTTGCCTTTTTTTTCTTCTTCTTTTAATTGCATCCATGAATTCTATTAATTGCATCTAGATTTTGTATATTAACGTTGTCTTTGTTTTTCCTTCTTTTAACCCAAAAAAATCTTTGGCTTTCTTTTCTTATTGTTTACGACCTCTTTATTAGGTAAATTGAAGAAACCAAAAAAAAGGTATATTGAAAATAACAAAATACATATATGTCAGGTAGATTATATATTATCTCATAGTTTCCCAATAATCAGGTACAATCCTATATTTACCTAGTAAGTTATGTTCATAATCTCACATTTACCTAGTAATTGGATACATAATCTTATATTACCTAGTAACCAGGTACATTAGAAAATTCTACCTATATATACATATATTAAAATAAAGCACATGAGCTCATAGTACCTATATATTAGGTACATAAAAACGTCATCAATAGTTCTCTTGTTTATATTGTTTTTCTCAAGTTTTTTTATTTGTTGCTATGCTATGCTCTTAAACACCACGAATCAACTTGATAAGTAGTTAACATATTGTGTTTTCAATATTTGGGTGTTTATCTGATGCATAGGTATATAATTTCATGTAGGTGCTTGCCTCATCGATTAGTATAATATGTGGGTCTTTACATTTATTGATTAAATTGTATTTTATACATATATTAGGTAAATGTTCACAAGGAAAGAATTCAAATTTTAAATTATGAAATTCAATTACAATGAAATAATGCATTAAATTTGGATTGTCAATGTGTTTCCTTATTTACCTCAAAGGGTAAAATCGACATAACAAAAAAAAGCAATTAAAGTCAAAGGACATGCATCTAAAACCAAAACGACGAGGACTTAGCCTAATGACAACTAATCGTTTTGGACCTAAATCTAAGAAGCCTGAAATTTAAAAAAAAAAAAAAAAAAAAAGACCGCCCAAGAAGAAACAAGAATCAGGTCACAGTAAGGCCAAAACAAAGCAAAGTCAAGGAGCCATGCAGGCCGGCCAAACAAAGAAATAAAGAAACATCAATCTACATCAGGCTGTCTCCACTCCAAAAAAGGTTTAGAAGGAGAGAAGGCTTGGGATTTGCGGCTACCAACTTGCATTTGATAGTTTAATTGGAGAGGGTTGCTGTCAACCCTAAAAACACTATCATTTCTTTTTCTCCACGAGGAACAGATAGCCACAGAAAAAGGCCAATTTTGTAGGTGACAGTAGAAAGATAATTGTTAGGCTCTCTGACTCAATTCAAAGTCATTACTAGCATTAGCACGGATCACCTCTCTCAACCCACAAAATCCACAAGAAAATAATGGTAAACATTGAACTGTTACGCTTTGGTATTATGATTTTTTTTTCTTTCAATTCAATGGTTTACCAAGCTTTCTTTTCTTTCTTTTTTTTCCTCTCTTTTTTTGTTTTCGTTTTTGTTTTAGTCTCTCTTTGGTTGCACTTCTAGAATTCAATCATTGTCATTCGAATGCCCGCAGCACTTCTAGAATTCTCTTTGGTACGTAACATTTATAAATATATCATGAAGAACAAGAATCCATATTAATCATCAATAGATACAATCTTTGGGAGCATACAATTGGGATTCTTCATATACTCAAAATTATAATAATCCTCTTATACCCACATTTATCTTATTTTTTTTTTCCCTTTTTAATACTATTAATAATTTAATATAGGTAAGAAGAGGTAAAGCTTTTAGTGACAAACAAGTAGTAAGGGGAATCTCAAGGAACATAACCCCCATGGCCACCGCCTTCACCGGCCCCACCACCTCCTCCGTATGCACCTCCATGTGCTCCTCCATAGCCGCTGCCACCACCAGAACCTCCTCCTCCACCAGCACCACCCGCATAGCCACCACTAGCTCCACCTCCAGCTCCACCACCAGCTCCTCCCCCACTACCATATCCTCCTCCACTTGCTCCTCCAGCAGCATAACCTCCTCCGGCACCCCCACCATGTCCGCCACCTCCTCCATAGCCTCCGCCATGTTCACCACCAGCACCATAGCCACCACCGGCTCCACCACCTGCTCCACCTCCATAACCACTACCATGCTCTCCAGCATATCCAGAGCCACCACCACCACCAGTACCACCACCTCCACCACCGCCCACTCCATGTTCCCCACCAGCACCATAGCCGGCACCACCTCCTTCACCACCCCCACTTCCATATCCTCCAGCACCCCCTGCACCATAAGCACCTCCACCGCCATAAGCACCACCGCCACCACTACCACCGCCACCACCACCACCATATCCACCAGCACCTCCACCGCCTTCTCCACCACCACTACCACTGCCGCCACCACCACCATGTCCACCAGCACCTCCATAGGCAACACCACCGCCTTCTCCACCACCAGTACCACCGCCGCCGCCACCACCATGTCCACCAGCACCTCCATAGGCAACGCCACCGCCTTCTCCACCACCACTACCACCTCCATAGCCAGCACCACCATGTTCTCCTACAGCTCCATAACCTCCACCACTTCCTGCACCTCCTCCGCCACCATATCCCCCAGCACCACCACCTCCATACCCTGATCCACCACCGCCACCGCCACCGCCACCATGGCCTGTGCCATAGCCGACAGCAGGAACATGGACGGGCTCTTCATAATGTAGGAGTGTTCTGGCTGCAGAACATATCCCTATACCCAATAACACAAAGAAGACAAAACTGTGAGTGTTTTGAATAGTCATTGAAGTAATGCAGTTGAATCCACGACAATGGAGTAGAATGCAAGAGAGATGAAGGTATATATAGGAATGGGAAAAGGTGGACCGAGCACAAGGTGGTTGAAGCACATGCAGAAGAGAATTTGAGGTGTTCCAAAGAAGGTGGTCCAGTAAAAACTATACACTCACTTACTACACTAGTGTACATATCCACTAGTGTGTTTTTGCTGTCTCCCACATACATTGATATGATATCGTTACGCAATCAAGCCATTTTGTTAAGCTATTTAGCTATGTGTTGTTATATGGCATATTAAACTCATCAAATATGGCATAAAGTTGGCTATAAGTGTCACTCAAATTTTTTATGCGTTATTTTTTATTAAAAAGAAAAAGCAAGCCATATATATATATATTCAAATAATGGATTACTAATGTTCGCCAAAAAAAGTGGTTGAATGCTAAAAGAAATTTATCCATGGGGATGATGATATGTTAATGTTCATTTCTTGTAAGATATAGAAAGTAGGAGAACTTGTGTTTGGTCGTCATGCTGTTTTTATTCTTCTTTCAAAGTATTAGTGGATACGGATTTTAAAAGGAATAATTAGTAGATAATGAGAAGCTACATTTTCATTCTCGATCGGCATTTAGATTTGCTTCTTGGTGACCTATAAGGCTATACATTGATGGGAAAAAGACAGATCGAGCAGGTTAGAAGAGAAAACATAGAGGAAAAGGGAACTGAAAGAAAAAAAAAACATTGCAAATTGAATCTAAAGCTTTTTCTCTTCTATAACGGAAATCCTAAAACATACCATAATTTCTGACCAGAAAACACGATTCTATTACTAGTAAGGGAACAATATAAAATGCATGCTTCAATCATATTACCTTGGTAACAATATAAGGTCGTAATCTTTTACGTTTTATGTTTGTTAAAACCAAACTAACTGTAATGCTATTTTGGGTTTAGAGTTAATTAATCGGTTCGTCTGTTATATTGTCCTCATTATGGGCTTGATGTGTTTTAGTTATACTTTTGATATAGGTGATATTAATTAGGAGATGAGAGATTCGAACATAGGAACTCAGGTGCAGTACAATTATTATATTTTGTATTTGTGAAAAACTGAAGTGATTGGATTGCACTTAGAGTTGACCATTTAGCCTGTAATATTTTTATATATGGGCTTGATGTACCTTATCTTTACTTCGTTATATAGGATATGGTTATGGACTATAGATTATGCGACAGGATTTACATTAAAATGGACCTGCACGTATAAATATACCATTGTAGTTAATTGGGAGGTCCCTACTCCCACTGTGACCTATCACTTATTTAAACCTTCCAATTACACTTGATATATATATATATATATATATATGGGGCTTTAGTTGAGAGATCCGTCAAATATACTTTTTCGAGGGACACCCTTATAGGGCCCACTTCGTATTGTATTTTACTAATCCAAACCGTCTATTATGTTATATTGTCCTCGTTATGGGCTTGATGTATTTTAGTTATACTCTTGATATAGGTGATATTAGGAGATGGGAGATTCGAACATAGGAACTCGGGTGCAGTACAAATATTATATTTTGTATTTGTGAAAAACTGAAGTGATTGGAAAAGTAATTGCACTTAGAGTTGACCATTTAGCCTGTTATATTTTTATATATGGGCTTGATGTACCTTGTCTTTACTTCGTTATATAGGATATGGTTATGGACTATAGATTATGCGACAGGATTTACATTAAAATGTAGTTAATTGGGAGGTCCCTACTCCCACTGTGACCTATCACTTATTTAAATCTTCCAATTACACTTGATATAAATATAGGGAGCTTTAGTTGAAAGATCCGTCAAATATACTTTTTTGAGGGACACCCTTATAGGGCCCACTTCGTATTGTATTTCACTAATTCAAACTGTCTATTTTGTAGATACTCATTCAAAAATCATTCTAAAAAAAATCCCTTGAATCCGATATTATTTGACCACTCAATTGAATTATTGAAATTTAAGTACTTTCTTGAAGTTCCATGTTCATTGATTTTGTAGGACACAATTGGATGTCAAAATAGTTTCCGATTTGTCTAATTTTTTACAAGGATGATCTATGAATGAAGACCTAAAAAATAGATGGTTTGGATCATCATAAGACTTCTATAGTAGCGAGGTAATCAAATAATTCGATGCCTATGGTTCTACATGCTTATTTAATGACCATAATTATTTTATAAATTACTTACATCTTGCCCTTACATTTGTGCATATGTATCTAGAAAAATAAAGCCAATGTACTTAATCCATAAAAACACTCCCCCATTAACTCACTCTCAATCTTCATCACAATTGCTTCATTGGCAGGACCCCAAAATAACTTTATTAAAAATGAGCATGCATATGTAGGTTAGGCTAGTTGGCATGGGCCGTGAGCCCGTCGGATTGCATCCAAGTTTGAGTCCCTTCCTCTGTAGATTAGAATAATTTAGAGTAATTTAAACTATCGATTGTATTCAAAAAAATAATGAGGGGTTCGGGTCACACTTTACATTCTAGTCCATAATCTGAACCATTTATTTAAGCCTCTATGAAACCATTATATCATAAATGTGGAGTGGGTTAAATTAAGTATTATCTTAGCAGTTGATTGATTATTATGTATATGCATGTTAATCATTCAAACACTGCGGACCTTGAAATGGCCTCCTAGCTAGTTTTATTCTAGAAGTTCCAAAAGGTGATCAATTATAAAGAGCTGAAGCTAAAAGTGATGAAAGATTCAGATTTATATGAATGCCATTATGTCAGTGCACAAGCTGGCTAGCCACCACCTTCCCAAGTGCCTGTAATGATTTCGTCCCCCCTCCCTCACACGTCTTCATCGTTTGGTCACCGTTCAACCAAGCAACGAGCAGCATGAAGCGATTGTTATTACTTTTACATGATGACCATGTACATGCCATTTTTCGATGCGACGTCCAATCTTAGGATACCATAGAAAGAAACAAAGAAAGCATTCTTTTGGGAAGTTAGAAAACCCTACCAGCACTGACTAGCATACGACTTTCATTGAGGGAAAAGTGAAGAAAAAAATCTCAACAGCTTGCATTTTATCGTTGTGGGGATCACTGTAGATCAAAAAAATAGTATGAGTGTCGACTATTCGTTCTAGGTTTTGAGCTGGGGCCACGTTCCCATTCGTTTAATTTTCAGACTATCAATATTTCATGCAATAATACTAAGGTCACCAAATCCATTCGCCAGATATGTGTGTTTTTATTTTATTTTAAAACAAACGTTATAGTTTAAACTATATGGAGAGGGGGATTTCTCACACACACTACCAAGGTGCCATGACCATGGCGTTTCGAACCTTACACCACTAGTCTTCAAATCAAGGCCATTTTTCACTGGGCTAGAATCCGGTGACAAAATTAATTAATTAGAAATTCGCTAGATAATGTGAAGTGGATTCAAACATTGCCTCGTTTTTTGGTGAAAAGATTTGGTGTTCCTAACCCTACTCCTATAGATTATTCCATGAAATTTTGTTTGACAATTTTTGTCGGTGTATATACTTTGATGTGATTTTAAAGCTAAAGTATAATGTTTATTAGCTGAGTGCTGGCAGATCTACCACCAACAATGATGAAACCTAGTGACCCAATGTAATGGTTTACAATGCATATGAGGATCATTGCCGTCCCATGTTCTTCAGATCGAAGACCTCATTGAGAGAAGCTCCAATTTATATCTAATTAAAGCTTCAATGACACAAGCTGTGCCGCATTTGTTAGTAGGTATATATAGTGGGCGATCACATGCTATGACGCTAGGGCAACCTTCTCTACCTAAGCCGCTTACTGTAGATGGGACCAATCCATCTCACTTTGCTTCCCTAGTGGAGAGAGCCTTTTATTCTTCACGCTTGTTGCTCTTGTGGTTTGGTTGGCTGGTTGCAACCTTCTTCTGTGTACAGCATCATTTTGACGCATCAAAATCTTCTATATATCTTCTATAATTTATTAATATATGAAAAAAAAAAAAGCTTGTTTATTAGGGGCCTATGCTGGGATCCTCCCTCTAGTTAGATTTTTGTACAATCGATAGTCTAAATTACTCTAAATTACTCTAAATTATAGAGATGGAATTTGAACTTGAGTGCAAAGGGGACGAATTCACTGTCCTGATCAACTAACCTAACCCACATATGCTTCTAGACGCCTATGCTGGTTGCAACCTTCTTCAACATCATTGTGACACATCAAAATCTTCTATATATCTTCTATAATTAATTAATATATGAAAAAAAAAAGTTTGTTTTATTAGGCTCCTATGCTGGGATCCTCCCTCCTAGTTAGCTTTTTGTATAATCGATGGTATAAATCCAAATTGAGTACACCGGAATTTTTAAAATCTTTTCAAACGCTCTAGGATCCTAATTGAATACACCCCTAAATTACTTTAAATTAATCTAACTTATAGAGTTAAGATTCGAACTTGAGTGCAAAGGGGCGAACTCTCTGCCCTGCTCAACTGGACTAATGGACATGTGCTTCTAGGTATTAGTACCCCTAACCAAGATCTACTTATAGGCGCCAAGGGATAAGCCTAGTAGAAATGGGCATTGACTTGCATCATTTGTATGTGTGTGTGAGAAATCTCCCTTCCCTCTAGTTTAGACTATCTCTTGTACTATTATAAATATATTATAAAATTTAAAAAAAAACCAAAAAAAAACATATGCTTCTAGGCGCCTATGCTGGTTGCAACCTTCTTCCACATCATTCTGACGTATGAAAAATAAGTTTTTATTTTATTATTTTTTGAGGAAAAATAATAAGTTTGTTATATTGGGCGCCTACGAAAAATAAGTTTTTATTGCAACCTTCTCCCCTCGTAGTTAGCTTCTAGGTAACAGAGTCAGCAGCATCAACTTTTGGGATGACCGATGATAATCAAATAAATTTGAAATCTTAGACAGAGCCCGCATCGTCTGATTTAAAAACGACCTTCGGAAGGAAGGCCCAAAATCCGCAATTTCAATTTCAATAGAATCCAAAGAAAAGAGTCATCTGACATCAAAACTGCGATATATGTTCTGCAGTTTAAGGTCATTTGTAAGAGCTATTATCTTAGTTCGAAAGAAAAGTTATACATCGGGCAACCACTAAACTGAAAGGCCGTGCCAAAAATCTTTTGTCATATCATGGAGGAAACCATGAGACTCCAACCAAATCATTTTCCAACAATATAGATATATTATAAGGTTATCTATTGTATACGTCCTTCAACTTGGCTCCGCAATTGCAATTGGTTCCCTGAACTTTTTTTTGAGGCAATTAGGTCATCCAACTCTCTTATCCGTTCCAATTGAGTCATTTCGTCAATTTGGCTGTTAATTTTAGAACTAAAATCATCCATTTCAATTAAAATATTTTAAATTTTAAAAATTAAAGAAAAAAAGTGAAAAAAGTGAAAAAAAATTAAATTAAATTAAATTAAATAAATAAACTTAAAAATAAAAAATCTAAATCTAAATCCCTCTTTCTTTCGCTCTGTCTCTCCCTCTCTCTCGCAACCCATTTCCTTCCTCCTTATCCCACCCCCCATCTCCCAACCTGCAACCCATCTCCCCTCCTCGGAACGTCGAATGAAATAGGTCTTGCTTGGTGCTTGCGCTCAGCAAGGCGGTCGAAGAAGGCTGCAAGTGGAAGCAACCGATGCTTTGGTCATTCAGTTGACTTCTTGCTATCAGTCCAAGCTTGTTGTCATGCTAGAAAAAGCAGGGGTTGCGGGTGGGTTGGGGTCGCTCCTCTAGTTGAAGTATCGGGCCCCTTTTTCGTTGCCTAGGTTACACCTTCGTTGCCTGGCTCTATGACCGATTCAGGGAGCTATAAAGTTGGGGAAAAAGTGAGAGAAAATGGTGTCAGCTTAGTTTGCCTAGTAATGATTAAGAATTTTAATAACCCTTGATACTGGCTCTAAGATTTGATCTTATTAATCCCCTGTTGTGCATCTGTAAATAGAGCCAAGTAAATTCTATGTGGTTTCTACCAATCACAAACTATTGATATGGATTTGTATTGTAAACTTGTGAAGATGGAGGTGGGGTTGTTAGGGTTGATGATGGATGAAGAAGGTGGAGTTGGGGTCAACGATGGATGAAGAACCCGAAAGGACGCTTTTACCCTCTCACTTTGACAGATAAATTGACAGAGTTGGACGGTAGGACCCAATTTGAACTATTTATCGAGTTAACGAATGTAATTGCCTAAAAAAAAAAGTTCACGGACCCAATTGCAACTGGGGGCCAAGTTCAGGGACGACTATAGTAGATAACCCTATACATATAATATAGGGAAGAAAACCTTGTTTTCTAGATAGTTTTGATGAGCTCCTCATGAATTAAGTTTTTATTTTATTTTTTCTTATAAGATGAATTATGTATTATGCCTTGGTTAAAAATTATGATTTGATACATTGCACATTTGTGCTCACTGGGATTAGGCCCGAAAATAAATTTGATCATCGAAATTTCAGTTTTCTCAATTTCGTTATCACACTTGAAGTCGTCAACAAATCAAGTCCAATTACCTATTACATGCATTCAGGGCATGATCGCCCTTTCACCACAGCCCAGTCAAAACCCCTCAATATATCGATATGGGTTAAGTTTGTAATAATAAAAAATTAGGGATACAAAATTGGGAAATTAGAGGGCTGCAAATTTTTTTTGAAAGATAAGGTATTCAAGCTCTCCCATGTCACCATAACCAAAAGGACGAGCCAGGCCAGCTCGTTGCTTCTCCATGGTGTGTTTGACCCAAAAAACCAGACCTTTGTGCTTCCATTCTCTCAATGACATCTTTTGGGACGCCATGGTTCACCACCTTGAAGAAGCCATGCTCTTCACAGGCTTCCACAATTTGTTCCGATAGCCTTGACCTATTGTAATTTGATAGATCGATTGTGGGAATTCCTACTGCCTTCGTCTTCTTGGTTCGTATTGATGAAGGATTGGGAAAGTTTTGCATCCTTTTTAAAAGTCTCCATTTCCTTATCTCTATCTACATTTTTAAAAATAAAAAAAATTCAATTATGAGCCACACAAATTGGGGACTCAATTATTGTAGGAAGATGACAATTTCATGTGTATCAACAGTTGTATCCCTAAAAAAAATTGTTTTGTTTTCACAATCAATGGTTTCTTGACATTTCAACTGACCTTACATAGATAGAAAGGTCCATAGCTCATCAAGACGAACAAGAAGTTCAAAGAAGTCCAACAAATTCAGGAAAATGGAGACTTAGAGCAGTGGCGAGCAATCAGCCAGGTTTCATTGTTGATGTGTAACCCTTGAGCTGATATCTTGAAGGCGAAGTTACAAATTCTTTGAATTTCATTTTATAAGTTTTTAATTTCCTGATGTAATCTGAGCCATTGGATCATAGTCCAAGTGGTCTCTTATCTAGCCTAATCTAAGTGTCAGATTATGACAAGTGGAATCATCTCATAGGATAATAGGATCAAAGGCTAGGATTTAATCTTTGTGTAAATCTGTTAGAGAAGCATCTCACTTCTCTCTCTCATATACGATATACTTGAATAGTGGAATGAAATGAATAGTTGTACCTTCAGCAATATTGCAGCTCCATAATCGCATTTTCTCTGCAACTCTCCTTCTCTCCAAAACACTCAAATCTCCATAAAAACTAAATACCAAAAGCTATGAATTCTAACATGTATCAGAGCCAGGTTCAATTGCCTAAACTGGGCGTGAATCTGTGAACAACGAATTGGAATTGATTCGAGCTGAGCTGTGGGTTCTTGAATCCAATGTCTCATATGGCAGGATCGGGCACCGCTGAGCTTCGCACGCCAATCTTCAACGGAGAAAACTATGAGTTCTGGAGTATTCAGATGAAAACCATTCTGAAATCTCATGGGTTATGGGATTTTGTTGAAAATGGTTTCGATGCTTCAGATCCAAAGAAGGAGAAGAAGAAGGTAGAAGAGATTGAGGTCGCTGAAGTGGAGAAGCCTATGATGACAGAAATTCTGATGAAGGATACTCGCGCACTTGGGTTAATCCAAGGTGCCGTCTCAGACCAAATCTTCCCCAGAATTTTGAACGAGGAGACCTCAAAGGGTGCTTGGGACATTCTGAAGCAAGAGTTCAGAGGAGATCAGCAAGTAAGGAGCGTAAAATTACAAGGTTTGCGTCGTGAATTTGAATACACTCGTATGAAAGATAGTGAGTCATTATATGTATACCTTACTAGACCGTTTGATATAATGAATCAAATGAAGAGTTATGGTGAGGATCTGTCTAGGGAGAGAGTTGTGCAAAAATTGTTGATTAGCTTGCCTAGATCATATGACCCTATTTGCTCTGTGATTGAATACTCTAAGGATCTTGAAACTCTTGAGGTTCAAGAGGTCGTTGCTTCTTCGAAAATCTTTGAGCTCAGATTGGATAGACATACTGAAGACTCTACAGAAAAGGCTTTTGCTAGTCTAAACGTTGGAGGAAAAAATCCTGCGAGTGGAGGTAATTCTAGAAATCAAAAGTCTCAGAAAAACTGGAAATCCAAAGGGAAGAAATGGGATAATAAGCCTAATTCTACTTCCAAACCAAATGCCTCTAATGATGGAAACAAGACAGCCTGTAAACACTGTGATAAACTGTATTATGGCAAGTGTTGGTTTGAAGGGACGCCTAAATGCACATGTTGTGGGATGTTTGGGCATGTGCTCAGAGATTGCAATGGAAATAAACCTGTACAGAAGGTGAACTATGCAAACCAGGTTGAAGAAACTGGTACTTTGTTCTATGCATGTAATGTTGTGACAAATGTGAAGGTGAACCATTCATGGTACATTGATAGTGGTTATAGTAACCACATGACAGGTGATGAAAGGTTGCTAGTTAACATTCAAAGGAATCTGACTTCCAAGGTGAATATGGGAACTGGAGAAATTGTGCAGGTTGCAAGAAAGGGAACTCTTGTGATAGAGACCAAATTGGGAAGGAAGCACATTCAAGAAGTGATGCTTGTTCCTGGACTTGAAGAGAATCTGCTTAGTGTTGGACAGATGTTGGAACATGGTTACTATCTGGTGTTTGGAGGAAATGTAGTAAACATCTTCGATGGTTGGTCACTAGACAATCTTGTTGCTAGAGTTCAGATGACAAACAACAGGTGCTTTCCTCTTATAATGATGCCTGCAAATCAGTTGGCCTTGAAAGCAAGTGTGACACACTGTCTGCAGACATGGCACAAGAGACTGGGGCATCTAAATGACAGAATCATCAAGCTGCTGGAAGATCAAGAAATGGTTCATGGGTTGCCTCATTTGGAGAAAACTTTTGTTGTGTGTGAAGGTTGCATGCTAGGAAAGCAACACAGGGATTCTTTTCCATCAGAAACTACTTGGAGAGCTAAATTTCCATTGGAATTGGTTCACACAGATATCTGTGGACCAATGCAAACTGAATCCATCTCAGGAAATAGGTACTTTCTGCTGTTCACAGACGATTGTACCAGAATGACATGGGTATATTTTATCAGGAACAAGTCAAATGCATTTGAATGCTTCAAGAAGTTCAAAGCTATGACTGAACTACAATGTGGACATAAGGTGAAAGGCTTAAGGAGTGATAGGGGTGGAGAATTTCTGTCAAATGAATTTAACAAGTATTGCAATGAACTTGGGATTCAAAGACAGTTAACTATGGCATATTCTCCTCAACAGAACGAAGTGGCTGAGAGGAAGAATAGAACCGTGGTGGAAATGGCAAAGTCCATGCTGCATGAAAAGGGCCTTCCTTACGAGTTTTGGGCAGAAGCTGTGAACACAGCAGTATACATACTTAATAGATGTCCCTCTAAGTCTCTCAAGAAGATAACTCCATTTGAAGCATACACTGGCAGAAAACCAGGTATTTCACTTATGAAGATTTTTGGATCACTATGCTATGTGCATGTTCCTTCAGCACTAAGGCATAAGCTTGAAGAAAACAGTCACAAATGTATCTTTGTGGGTTATGGACTCTATGAAAAAGGGTACAGGGTATTTGATCCAAGTTTTAGAAAGATCATCTTGTCCAGAGATGTAATCTTTGATGAGAATGCTTCATGGAAGTGGGATAACACTGATAAAAGTGAAATTAGAGTCCCAATGGTTGCTGATAGTCAAATGGCAGATTGTAGTGAAGGACAGAAGCAAGTTGAAGTCTGTGAACCAAGTCAAACCTTGGATACATCAACTCAAGTGGATGAAGTTATTACACCACAGAGTGAGGATGTGTTTGAAAGCTCTCAAGCAATAGACCATACACCACAGAAATGGAGAAGCATAAATGAGATTATGGCTCGGTGTAACATGTGCATTGTAGAGCCTGAGAGCTATGAAGAAGCTGCTCTAGATGAGTCATGGAAAAATGCAATGAAATCTGAGCTGGAAATGATTGAGAAAAACAACACATGGAAGCTAGTTGACAGACCATTTGACAAGCCAATCATTGGTGTTAAGTGGGTCTATAAAACCAAGCTGAACCTTGATGGATCTGTGCAAAAGAACAAGGCCAGACTGGTGGCAAAAGGCTATTCTCAAAAACCTGGAATAGACTACAATGAAACATTTGCTCCAGTAGCAAGGTTGGATACTATTAGGATCTTGATAGCACTTGCTGCACAGAAGGAATGGAACTTGTATCAATTGGATGTAAAATCCGCTTTTCTGAATGGAGTTCTAAAGGAAGAAGTTTATGTTGAGCAACCACAAGGATTTGTGAAGGAAAACGAACAAACCAAGCTGTATAAGTTGAACAAGGCTTTGTATGGGCTGAAGCAAGCTCCAAGAGCTTGGTATGATGAGATAGATTCCTATATCAGTAAGGCAGGGTTCAAGAAGAGCTCTAGTGAAGCAACACTTTATGTCAAACCCAGAAAAGCCTTAGGTATCATCATTGTCTCACTCTATGTGGATGATATTGTATATACTGGAAGTTGTCCAAAACTACTTGAAGAGTTCAAGAATGATATGATGCAGCATTATGAGATGACTGATCTGGGGTTACTTCATCATTTTCTTGGCATGGGGGTAGTACAAACAGATAAAACGATTTTTATTCACCAAAAGAAATATGCAATGAAGCTCATTGAGAAGTTTGGAATGAAAGATTGCAAATCTGTGGCAACACCACTAGCTGTGAATGAGAAGTTATGCAAGGTAGATGGCAGTGAAGCAGCAAATGAGAGTGAATATAGACAGGTTGTAGGCAGCTTACTATACTTGACTGCTACAAGGCCGGATATAATGTTTGCTTCTAGCTTACTTGCTAGATTTATGCACAACCCCACAAAGAAGCATATGGGAACAGCCAAGAGAGTGTTGAGATACATTCAGGGCACTCTTGACTTTGGAATTGAATTTGTAAAAGGAAAAACAACTCTCTAATAGGGTACTGTGACAGTGACTGGGCAGGAAGTGAGGATGACATGAGAAGCACTTCAGGGTCTGCTTTTACACTAGGATCTGGTATGTTTTCATGGGCATCGATCAAACAGAACACAGTGGCACTGTCCACTGCAAAAGCAGAGTATGTCAGTGCTGCAGAAGCAACATCACAGGCTAAATGGCTAAGGTTTGTGCTTGAAGACTTTGGAGAGGAGCAAGTGGAAGGCACACCAATTTTGTGTGATAACACCTCTGCCATAGCAATGGCAAAGAATCCAGTTCTTCATCAGAAAACTAAGCACATCAGTCGAAAGTTTCATTTCATCAGAGAAGCTATTCACCCAAAAGAGATCGAACTTGTTTACTGCAAAATAGAAGATCATATCGCAGATATATTGACCAAGGCTTTGCCAAAAGATCGATTTGCCTGTCTAAGAGGACTACTTGGTGTGAAATCTGCTAGAGGGTTAGAAGGGAGTGTTGTTGTGTAACCCTTGAGCTGATATCTTGAAGGCAAAGTTACAAATTCTTTGAATTTCATTTTATAAGTTTTTAATTTCCTGATGTAATCTGAGCCATTGGATCACAGTCCAAGTGGTCTCTTATCTAGCCTAGGATCTAAGTGTCAGATTATGACAAGTGGAATCATCTCATAGGATGATAGGATCAAAGGCTAGGATTTAATCTCTGTGTAAATCTGTTAGAGAAGCATCACACTTCTCTCTCTCATATACGATATACTTGAATAGTGGAATGAAATGAATAGTTGTACCTTCAGCAATATTGCAGCTCCATAATCGCATTTTCTCTGCAACTCTCCTTCTCTCCAAAACACTCAAATCTCCATAAAAACTAAATACCAAAAGCTATGAATTCTAACATTCATTCCTCTCACTACATGAATAATAAGAGAAGAAGAATATGCTAAAGTTGTGTTTATGTTGTACTGACAAATTCAATGGTTGTTTTAGATGCACTGTGCCATTCAATTCCATTGATCATACTTAACATTAACTACCTCAAATTTGTGCAGGTCTATTGCAACAGCCGGAGGCAACTCTAGCATCAGCAAGGTATTTTGTAGGTGTGGCGAAGGGTGGAAATGTGTCATCACTAGGACCGAAGGACCGGATGCCGGCAAGGCCTTCTTCAACTGTGGTGACAATTGCACCTGTGTTATGTATGTCAATCAGCACACAAATAAACCAGTCTAAGTTATTATAAGCGTTGCTCTCACCAATTGCTTGTTTACTGAGTTTCACTTGTACAAACTACAAAGTGAATTGAGACTAATGCCCAGTTCTTTCTACAGATATGCAGATGGGACAATGACTAAGGACGTTGTGTCGCAGGAGGTAGAAAAGTTGGTGCAAGCGAAGCATACAGTGAGTGTGGTGAAGGCTGGAAATGTGTCATCTCCAAGGTTGAAGGGCCTGATGCTAGCACGGGCTTCTCTAAATGTTCTAATGGTTGCACCTATGTGACTGATGCTTGAAGGCTGTTGAGAAAGTGCATATGTAGAACTTGGTGCTATTGTTTGTAGAAAGCAGTCCCCTAGAGGATTGTGTGTGACCACAAATGGTGGCCATAGTTTGCTTCGGCAACTCATTTAATATGGTTCTGTAAAACATGGTGTTGAGGCCCAAAAAATCCATGGTTGGGCCCGGATAAATTCCTAGCCCAAAGCGATATATTATTGGGAAAAGACTCAATTTGGAGCGCGCAAAAATCTGCCATGCACGAGTTATACTTCGCATGCCATGCCAAATAAAATCCATCATGCTAGGAACTGAGATTAAAATTATAAAAACGTATTTGGCTTTGCGAATCCATGCTTACTATCTTATCAAGCATCATAATTAAAAGCATGCCAAGCAACATGCCATGCCAAGTGGGGAAATCATTATTTCACACCCAATTGCACTACAAGCTTAAGTGGGCCCAAGCCACTCAAATGCCCGGGGCTTGCTTGAGTGGGTTGTGGTATGGATGGTAACAAGTTATCATGGGGCCCATCGATTGGGTCGAGAAATGGAAGTCTCGGGTCGCTTGGGGGCCTCGGGACTCAAGCCCATTTTTTAGGCCCAAACGTGGGTAAGCACAAGAGAGAAAGTAACCCATTGCCTCAACTAGAATAGCCCAACCAAAATAGCCCCATTGCTCCAACTAGAATAGCCCAACCAAAATAAGCCCATTGCCCCAATTAGAATAAACCAACTAAAAGGCCTAACACTTGATCAAAATATCACATCAATTGGATGAATCATGTGGTGGACTTAAAAAGCCTATGAAATTAGAATAAAAAGGCAGAATCAGACCTAGCACTCAGTTTGAAGACAAAACCACAAAGGAACGTTGGAAGTCCACACGTGAAGGGGCTGCTGGGAGGCTTGGGAGCAAGTTCCAAGCAAAAATCCTTCAAGGAACCAAAGAATATTAGCACGCAAGGAGGGATGCCATCTCTTAAACCAGCAGGCAAGGCCCAACACTTGATCAAAATATCACATCCATTGGATGAATCATGTGGTGGACTTAAAAAGCCTATGAAATTAGAATAAAAAGGCAGAATCAGACCTAGCACTCAGTTTGAAGACAAAACCACAAAGGAACGTTGGAAGTCCACACATGAAGGGGTTGCTGGGAGGCTTGGGAGCAAGTTCCAAGCAAAAATCCTTCAAGGAACCAAAGGATATTAGCACGCAAGGAGGGATGCAATCTCTTAAACCAGCAGGCGCACCCACTTTCTTTCCTTCATCAGATTTGGCCATGGAAGGGGGAAGAAAGAGGAGAAAGAAGATGGGTGAAAAGGGGAAGCTCCCTTCTGAGGCAGCCGCTGGAAGAAGCTTGGAGCACCCAAAACCTCTGATTTTGTGGGATTGGACAAGAGCTGGCCTTGCCACCATGAAGTAAGTCAGGAAAGAGGAGAAGAAAGAAGGAGGAAAGCTTAGCTAGATTGGGAAGAAACCATTAGGGTTTCTTGGAGAAGAACAAACCCCAGCAACTATAAATAGGGCCTCTTCTACCCAACACAACACACACTTCAGAGAGCAAGCTTCCTCTCCCTCACCTGCAAACTTAGTAATTTTCGTGCTTTTTGGGTCTATTACTCTTATTTCCCCCATTTTTCCCTTCTGGCAGGCTGCTCAGAGTCACTGCCAAGCTGCCGGAAGATATACTCAAGCCACCCATTTCTCTCTTTTCCCTCATTCTCAGCCAAACCTCTCTGCTAATTCTTCATTTCCTACCTAAATACCTATTTTCCCCTAAGAATACTCAGTTTTCTCCCATGCCATAATCTTCTCATGCAAAGCTAGAAGATTTATCTGTAATTTGTTGTTATTTTTATTGGTGAAGATAACCAAAATACTTCCTAAGGCCTTGCTGCCCTTTCGAAGCATTTTGGGGCTTAATTTTCGAACTCAGACACAAAGGGGCAATTTCACATATCTGCTCATCCTTTACAGCAGCCCAAGCCCATTCGTCTGGCTGCTGGAACAAAAAGACCCCCACACGAATTACAGATAAAAATAAAGGGCCGGTAGAAGCTTGCTTCCTCATGTACTAGGATTAGCAATTGCTGCATTATGAAATGCATGTTGTACTCTACTGTGCGTTTTTAGCCCTTAACCCTCTGTTTGGATGAGGGAAAATAACTCGGAATTTAGCTAAAAGTCGGGAATTTAAGATGAGAAATTGACAATTCCCTTGTTTGGCAATTTAAGCGCGGAATTTATTAAATGACGCCCGGAAAAAATCGTGGAAATTGAGACATCAAATTCCCGAGTTTAATTTCCATAGTGCGGGAATTCATATTTTCCGTTGTGCCAAAATTTAAATAAATAAAAAACACCAAAATTTTCATGAAAAAAAAAAAAACGCCAAACTTAAAAACAGCACCAAGTTTGGAGCTGACTGCCTTGTCGCTTTATAAACCTATGAAACCCTGAACAACAGATTCCCTTGTCGCTTTATAAAAAAAAGCTGCGAGCCAGAGAAGTAAGAAGCATCATAAAAAAGCTGTGAGCCAGAGAAGGAGAAGGAGTTCTTCTTGGGTTACACGTCTCTCTGGATCAAGTTTGAAGGTTAGTCTTCAAGCCTTTCTCTCCTTCAATTTATATTTCTATTTTAGGGTTACCATGGTTTCTGAATGACTATCAAAATTGGGTGTTTCTGAATAAATTTATGAATGTGTTGAATGGGTTTTGTGATCTTTGCATTTACTGATGCCTAAAGTCGCTTTTGTCATAGTGATGTCTTAATTCTTATCTACGTTTTACTTCAACTGCTGTAATAATCCTTCTGTGGTAAGAGCATTCTTAAGTGAGCAGCAAAGCAAAGCATGTAATAAGTACTAATGATGTTTCTTTAAGCTTGAACCATGAGTTTGCTTTCAGGAGATACTTTAGTACCATAGTTAAGTTTCAAACTCGTCAATTTGAGGATGTGGGATTTAACTAGACTATTCCCTTTTTAATGGTATCCATTTAAACCAGCAAAGGAAGTCGTGATTTACTCTGTAGTTGTTTTGTGTTTTTGTGTTTTTGTCTTCTCTGTTGTCTATATCATTTCCTACTCCGTAGTTATTTAATTCACACATATAAACAGGTATGGCTACTGTTAATATTGATAACATGTTAAAGAGGTTAAGACTGAAGCGTGCTATAGTGAAGAGACGGAAAATTATTGTCTGTACAATGATCTCTTTTATGGTTACGCTAGTACAATGGTATTATGATAATTTTCGTGTTAAAGAGCCTTCACATGATTGGGATGAAGAAAGGCAATCTTATTTGAACCGTATGTATAATGGAAAAGAAGTTGATTGTATTGATCAATTTCGAATTAGCAAAAGTACGTTCAAAAAGTTATGCAGAATTTTAGAAGAAAATGGTGGGTTGGTTCGAACAAGAAATATTTCAATTGAAGAATCCGTAGCAATATTTTTGAAAATAATTGCTCACACCTTGAAATACAGAGTCATTGGTTTTGACTATTACCGTTCAATCGAAACATTTAGTCGGCAATTTAACAGAGTCTTATATGCCGTGATGAGAATTAGTGAAGAATACATAAAATTCCAGCCAAGTACTGTTGGGAGTTCTAAAAGAAGCAAATGGCAATGGTTTGAGGTACTTATCTAAAGTTTCATACTTATACTTTTTTATTTTATTTTTCAACTAGTTATCTTAAGTTTCATACTTATACTTTTGTATATTTCATGTTTAGAATTGTCTTGGGGCACTTGATAGAACTCACATTCCGGTAACAGTGTCGGCAAAAGAAAGACCAAGATATCGAAATAGGAAGGGCGATCTCTCCACTAATGTTTTAGGCGTTTGTGCTCCAGATTTAAGATTTATTTATGTATTACCTGGATGGGAGGGCTCCGCATCTGATGCTCATATATTGCGAGATGCTTTACGTAGGAACAACCGATTTCATGTTGCAAGAGGTAAGTTATAATACTAGTTTTAAATTAGATTGATATTCTTTCCTCCTTTTTTTTCAATACAAGCTAGCTCTTTATATCTAATTTGCTTTTTAAAATTTCTTATTGTAGATAAGTGCTATCTTGTGGATGTACCGGGAAGAATACGTGAAGGTAAATATATTAAAAGTTATTATTTTTTTTAAAATCATGTGCTTTTTTTTTCTTTTTGTTGTTAAAGAGTACTTATAAGATTCTTATTTGACTTTGATTATTTGTTTGGTAGTCTCATGACGATGCTAGAGGTTTTCGATTTAAAGTTATAGAAACTTGGGATGATATAGTAGATTTGTGTGGCAAAGATAGAGCCACTGGAGAGGGCGCTGAAACAGGTGCAGATGCAACTGAGGTTATGACTCCTCCTAATGAAGTTGATCATGTTGATTTGGATGGTGATACACAAGATTTAGAAGATATTCATGTTATTGATGATATTTCACCAACCTCAACAAATGGTTAAAAGAGAAAAAATCATGCATCAAATTCTTTTGGTATTCTTCCTACAAAGAAAAGAGGTGCTGTCAAAGATGTTATTGCTGATTCAATTGCTAGAATGGCTTTATCATTTGAAGAGTTTATCCGTGCTGATACTAAGAACCTTGATCCAACAGATGTATATGATGAAGTACAAGCAGTACCAGGTCTTAGTGAAAATGAACAACTCAAAGCATGTGCTTGGCTGATAGAAAATGACAAACAATTTCAGATGCTGAAGGCACTCCCAACTGAGAAAAAAAAGAGTATGTTGCTGATGTTTATTGCACGTGGGGAGTGATTTGGTTTGGTAATATGCTCTGTTTGTTTAAGTTGAGTTATTTAGTTCATCAAACAATATGTTATTTTATACTTCGAGGAATACCTTCTATGTCGGTTATCAGTTTTTTTGTTCTTTTGAAATATTTAATTTCTGTCATTTATAATTTACATGAGCTATCCAAACATTGAAATTTTCAATTTCTGTCATTTACAAAATCCGGCATACATAAATCCAAACACTGAAATCTTCAATTGCCATAAATTGAAATGACGGAAATCTAAATTTCGTCATTTTAGAATTCTATGTAATTTGCAATTCTTTCATCCAATCGGATGGTATTGGTATTGTTTGTTTTATTTAGGCCGGGCACGGTTCAGGTCGGGTCAAATTTTGTGTGACCCATGGGCCGAACCAAGTAAGACATCGGTTCTTGGGTCGAGTCGGGTCTAAACTCAAAGCTGAAAATGAGCCGACCCTATAGGCTCTGGTTCGGTTTTGGTTTTTCGGTCAGTTTTGAGCTTTTGCCCAATACTAGTTTTTTGAGCCCAAATCACTTTTTGGTCAAAATCTTTTTTTTTTTTCGTTCTGTCAAATTGCCAAAACCTAATCAGTATTAATAGGCCCAAATCAATTTTTTCTACTCTTTCAAATGCTGAAATCATGCAAATTCAAGTATAATCCATAAAAATATTCATTATTCAAAGCTAAGTTTCTAAACAATTAAATCAATCACAAATTCACACAATCATCAACCAACCAAGGAAGTAGAACGACTTACAAACCATCACAAAAAAATACACACAAATAAAGCAAGAAATCCAAATTATAATGATTACAACCCATCACAAAATTATAACAAATATCCTTCCAAGACATCTGCATCCATCCATCCAAAAGCCTTGACAAAGCAACCCGCATTCATCTGTCAAAAAATACACTTGTATCAGTCAACAATCAATCACCAAACATATAATTTCAGTAAAAATAGAAATAAATTGTTTGCTCATCTTCAAAACCTTTCAAAGTTTAACAAACGAACATGTCAAAAATCATGAACTACTACTCTTGAATAAGAAATAGATAAACAACTAAATTACATAACCTCATATTAGAGCTTTATAAAAGTAAACATAGGCACTAGAGGAATTATTAGAGCTTTATGCCCACCCCTAGTTTTATTCGTCCAAAAATAAAAATTGTGTGTTTTATTATGTATCATGAAATGCATGTTTTATTCTGCTTTGTGCGCTTTTAGCCTTTCAGGCACAGTTCTTACTCCACGACAACTACTACTACTTGATGCACCAAAGACACTAATCTCTGCTAAGGACTGATGAGGCACTGAAGAATAGCCATCATCATCGGTGATGCTCGATTAAAATCTTCTTTTTCTGATTGTTGAAGCCAAAAACTGGTTCACAAGCTTTAAGGGCCAACTTAGTAATTTTATGCCTTCGGTATCCTTGTGGTCTCGGTATGGAGAGCAATCTGCAAAAGTAGCAAACGCTCGGTAAGACCTTGGGCACCGGTATGGTACCGGCCGAAGGCTCTCCGATGCTTAAGTAAGTTCGGGATTAGAAAGTTCAACTGACAGATCAATAGGCTTGTATACCGTAAGTTCTGATTACCTCTGTTTCGGGGTAATTGGCCTCTTTTATAGGCCTTGGGAGATGTGCACTTTGTTGATAATTTCGATGTGGGACTGTGGACGTCGCTTGGGAGCATGCCACGTGTCCCAGGGGAGTGTGTTGCCCTAATGGACGTCGCTTACAAGCAACTCACATACCTATCTCGGCAACACAAAACTAGGTCTCAAGAAAGTTGAAGACTCAGATGAGGTATATATGGCCTATCTTTCCCTCAATGCGGTGGGCTCGTTATGTCTCTTGGGTGAAAGATAACTTATTTACATGCAATTGCTTCTGTAGCCTACAACCCTAATGAAAATGAAGATTGGTGAAAATTCTAACACATTGCTATTGGCTTCAGAACTGCCACCCTCTATGGAAATTTAATTCACAAAAGTTGACACAGTGTTTATGACTGGAATTGTCCTAATGCAAGGTCTGATTGTTTGCTTCAAATTCAGATTGGTTTCTTAGCTGTGCCTACTTATGCAGATGAACAAGATTCTATAATTTGGTTTTTTTTTTTCTTTTTTTTTTTCACTTAATCACACTTGAATTCTCTAATTCAAAAATAATAAAAATAAAAAATGAAACCTGAATTGATCAAATAAATAGATAAATGAGCAACTCACTAACACAGAGCCTCTCTTGCTAAACAATAAGAATTCATAATCACCAAGTTTAAAATTAATCAAAGATTACGTATTTAATGTAACAGAGCAAGAACACATTGACCTTTCCGAAACTGCCTTTTTCCTCACATTCCGGACACAAAATGCCGGATGTCCTCAAGAATGTCGCGACCCTGGCAAGGACTATCTTGTATTTTCACGTACCCTTTGGCCTCCTTCTCCGTGTACTCACTCAAACCCGCCTTCCCATTTCTCTCCCACATCGCAGGCCCAAAGCTTCTGTGCGCGTAATACGCCTGAGCCTCCACCAAAACGACCTCGTCGCCGTCGGCCTGGAGCACGTCAACAGGGAGGCGCTCGTAGTGCTCGATGCTCGTGCCCTCCAACTCGTCGAATCGGGCGAGTCCTCGGGTCGAGACGGAGTAGAGCTCGCCCTTGATCCGGTGACCCGACCCGGGGAGGTTGATCAGGTAGGGGATTCCGTAGGGTCCACAGACGAGCGGGTAAGAATGGCGGGTGATGTAGGGGCCTAATAAAACGGCGTCGTCGTGATTGATGAGGTCCTGCGTTAGCTTGTGGTTGGGGAAGCCTTGTTTGAGTGTGCCGTAGGCGAAGATTAGATGGGGTTTGGCGTCGTCCTTCAAACCTTCAGCCATTGGAGCGCAGAGAGAGGAAAAACTGCAAAATGAATCAATTTATGGGAACGACTTTTGTTCTATTTTATTTGTTTTATTAGAATTCAGAATTGTTCGAGCAAGAAAAGGGATTTCAGAGTAAGGCCCAGTTCAAATCCAATATCACAAAAAAAACCCACCAGACTGGGCCTCCTCGTCTAACTAACTAAGCCCTGGCAAAAGAGATGGTCCAATTCCAACATTATTGAGATTTTTTTATAGAAAATTTAGATTCAATATTAACAAGGGGTTTTTTTTTTTTTTTTTTTGGCTTAAATGCAAAAATGATCCATGTGTTTTACCACGTTGGTCAATGTAGTCCATGTGTTTTCAATTTGGCCAATTTGATCTTTGTGTTTAGGATCGTTAGCCAAT
>NW_018922435.1:100867-117786 GCF_002207925.1 Prunus avium
ATTCCGCTGTTTGGTGGGCTTAAGTGGATCATGGACCGGTTAGGATTCAATTTTTTTTTTTCGGATAACAGTCTAGTATACGTTGGCTTTCTAGACATGAGTTTCGAAGATTGATGTGGAAACCAACTATCATCTTCTCTTCTCTCGTGTCGTCTCCCTCAGCAAGTCCTGCTGAAAAAATAGAATTTTTTAAAATATAAAATTTTCCAGTCTAGTCCCAAAAAGGATGACATCAAACAATAGATAGGATTAAAAGTTTGGTCTAGTCTCAACCAGTCCAGTTCATAATAAAAGCCCAATCCAGTCTGATTCTATCTGGCCCACCAAACGAGGCCTTAGTCTCTTTCTCTCTATCTCTATCTCAATAACAACCCCTACCCTCACCATTCCCAAGCCATTTTCCTCATCCCCAGCCACTCCCCAAATATTCTGCCTGATCTCCACCCCATATTTGCCTAACAGGTCGTTGCCCCACTCCCCCTTCTCCATCTCTCCCCTTCCCTCGTACCCCTCTACTTATCACCCCCCCTTCCCACTTCTCCACCTCCCATCCCCGACAACCCAAATCCTTTTTTTTCAAGTTTTTTCTTCTAATGTTATATTTTACTTTTGGGAAATTTGCATAAATACCACCTGAACTTTTAAGCATGTGCGTCATTACCACCTGAACTTTTAATTTTTATTTTTAACCACCTGAACTTTGTAAAGTGTTGCAATCCACCACGAGCGAATTGACGTTGGAAAAGTTGGAAAAGTAGGAGTAGGGTTAGGGTGAAGGCGCTGTAATTAGGTTAACTTTTTTTTAAAATCTGTTTTTTAATATAATTATTCTTTGTTATAGTTAATTGACAAAAATACCCTTAAACTTAACGGAAATTTTAACGGAGTTAGACGTAAGTGGTGGATTGCAACACTTTACAAAGTTTAGGTGGTTAAAAATAAAAATTAAAAGTTCAGGTGGTAATGACGCACATACCTGAAAGTTCAGGTGGTATTTATGCAAATTTCCCTTTACTTTTTAATGAAATTTAATATTCTTAGATTAATTCAATTTTTTTTTATTAATTTCAAAAAAGTTTTCTGGGTTTTTAAAATACACAAAAAAAAAAGTTTATCATGTTTATTTAACAGCAAATTTAACAGAATGGACAACATTGGCTAATGGTCCTAAACACATGGACGAAATTGGCCAAATTCAAAACACAAGGATTAAATTGGCCAACGTGGTAAAACACAGGGGCCATTTTGATATTTAATCCTTTTTTTCTAACTAAATAATTGGATTTTTTTTTTCCAATTGTGGGTTCAAGTATTTACTTTCATTCAAGTCACAAACATTTTGGATTAGGTCACAACTTCATTTTGATTTTTACATTGTTGCATTTAGTATTTAATCTCAATTTTCACAATTTTTTAATTTAAAATAATAATAATATTAGTGCGAGAGTGTAAAAGAAATTTACTTATTAATTTTGTCCCTCTTACTATTGTTAATGTTAGTGAGAAACACTTGTGTGAAGGGGATTCAAATTTGGATAAAAAGGGGTAGACTCATTGTTCTGACCAACTTATCTAATTCACGTCTAAACTATGCCTTTTTATATTAATTAAGCCTAATAGTAAATTCAAAACTTAAGGGTAATTTAGTAATTAAACTCCACTTCTAGTCACCCATATTTCTCTCTCCACACCCTACAATTTCTCTTCCGATTACAATATGTGTGGACGCTTAGGCCCCGTTTGGAATTGCTTTTTTTGGCCAAAAACCTGCTTCACTTTAATGTTAAGTAGTTTAAGGTGTTTGGTAAAAATAAAATATCTCGATTATTTTAAAAGCAATGGTTTTTTCATAATAACTTTTAAAAGCAGGCTCTGAATTGCTTTTCAAAGCTACTTTCAAAAGAAGCAGAGATAAATCTTTAATAAATTTTTTAAATTCCCAAAATACCATCATTCATTTTTAAAAATGACACCACCTCCACATCCACATCCACAACCGTCATCCCCACCACCACCTCCTCCTCAACCTCCACCACCTCCACCACCACCACCATAACCACCACCTCCACCACCACCACCATAACCACCACCTCCACCACCACATCTTTCACCACCATCTTCACCTCCATTTCTTTTACCACCTCCACTACCACCACATAATTAGCGCATAACACTTTCAACATCATATCTATTTTAGTCATTATTCACAGTTACAACAGTTTTATATTAAAATTTACCGAGTGGTTTTGACACTTCTTTTTGTACTAACAATACTTTAAAAGAATTATTTACCAAACATGGAGCTGCTTTACTTTACAGCTAATTATTTTCAAAGCACAGCAGAAACAACTTTTTTTAAAAGTGACAGCAATCCCAAACTAGCCCTTAATCCAGACTTTCCATAAAATCTTTTCTTTTCCTCCATTTTTTATCACCTAAACAAGAAAGAAATCCAAATATAAGCACGAAGAAGATTAGTTCAACCAAGCCACAAATCTAGCTTTGAGATTTAATCCAAGTCAACGAGTAGGCCAATGAAGAATACATGAAATCTTTTCTACTAAGACAAAATTATGGCGAAGAAAGATTCGACGGTGGAAATTGGTAGTCACCAACAACATCATGGCGAGTGTTGAGGGAGAGAGGGACAAAAACGAAGAGATTGGTAGATTAGGCAAAGAGGGAGAAAATGTATTTAAAAGATGTCGAAGTTACACAACATCCTACTTTTATTTGTTATTTCTGAAATTACATGTAGGATGACTAAGGTCCAGTTTGGGATTCCTGTCACTTTTAAAAAAAGTTGCTCCATGCTTGGTAAACAATATTTTTAAAGTGCTGTTAGTACAAAAAGAACTATCAAAACCGTTTGGTAAATTTTAATATAAAATTGTTGTAACTGTGAATAATGACTAAAATAGACAGGATGTTAAAAGTGTTATGTACTAATCATGTGGTGGTAGTGGTAGTGATGGAGTGGAGGTGGTGGTGGTGATGAAGGTGGAGTTGGTTGTTGTGGTAGTGGTAGTGGTGGTGGTTGGGATGGCGGTTGTGGAGGTGGTGGTGGATGTGGAGGTTTTGGAGGAGGTGGTGGTTGTGGTGGTGGTGGTGGTGGTGGAGGTGGAGGATGTGGTGGTGGTGGTGGTGGCGGTGGCGGTGGCGATGGCGGTGGCGGTGGTTGTGGATGACAGGACCCGACCCGAATTCCACTTTGGAATCCGAGTTGAACATTTCACAAAAATTTCCACCTGTAAAACAATTATATGTATATACATATATATCTAACTCAACTGCCAACATGTAATAGATTATATCCAAGAAAATCAAGCATCAAATCACTATGGCATTAGGCCTCAATAGTTCAAATAAAATATTCTGCCAACCAAATCTAATTCAAATTCTTAGAACATCCTCAGAACAATATTAGATTTCAGAATAACTTAGCTGGACTACCTTTCAACATTTGACCTCACGGCTGCACCTATTAACTCTAGGCTGCCTACATACCCTTAACAAGGGATCAAGCCACACATAGTTCTTCCATTTAATAATGTAATTGAATATATTATTCATTCATCATATTGCCATGTGTTTTGCAAATCAAACTGAATTCTCATGTGCCTGATGTACTCAGTCATATTCATAATTCTAAAACAATACTTTGCAACTTCCTAATGCACGTAACAGTCATATACTGATTATAAATAAGCCATATACTGATCTCCCTCTATTTTAGTTTAAGAACATCTCAAAACCGAGATTCTCTCCACCTAGGCGTGTCTATCATCATCTATCATTTCCTCATGTCTCGGTTCGTGACACGCCCTCGCAGGTCTTGGTAACACAAGGTCGCTGAGCCGCAACCCTCGCAGGATTCAGGGAATGTTTAGTCGACCTGATCCGCATTCCTCGAAGTAGTTCATATTCAAACATATATAAGTCACTTATTGAATTTCCTCTAGTTCATACACCAATATATATAATTTATACGTTATTGGCTTAAATTATATATACATAATAAATAAAGATGAAGATAAAGATAAATTAAGGTAAAAATAAAATCAACAAGCTCCGAAGACCCTTTTATCCTTGCTTCGAAACTTACTTAAGGTATATATATTCTCATCTTCATTTGTAAAACAATTTATCAATTACGAAAATAATGGTACTGTATAAAATCCCCCATTTTAGTTTAAAAGCATCTCAAAACTTAAATTCTCTCCACCTAGGAGTATCCCCATTCCTGATCCATCAATTCCATCCTCGCAAGCCTCGGAGACACCAAGCCCACTCGAGCCGCAATCCTCGCAGGCCTCGGAGATACCACTTCTATCCAAGCCACAATCCTCACAGGCCTCGGAGATACCACTTCGATCCAAGCCGTAATCCTCGCAGGCCTCGGGGATACCACTTCGATCCAAGCCGCAATCCTCGCACCACACGGTTCAGGAGTTCCTAAAACACGTGGGGCATCATTTATAGATGACACTGTTTCAAGCAACTAGGGGTTACCCTTGTGGTGGGTTTGAAAAACCATATCCGAAGCTTATCCCAAATTTTCTCTTAATCTCACAAATCCCTTTTTAAGACCTTTATATCATCTTTCCAACAATTTGATTATCAGCAGTACTTAGAATATATATACATATATTTATACCACATTCAAATAAAACCAAGATTCGAGATCCATCATTTCCAAGTACTGAATATATTCATCAAATACAGAACCCAATATATTATTTAGTTAGTTTACTAATCACGTCGAACTTGATTAGCAAACCATTCCGATTCTATAATAGTAATCTCAATCGCAAATAAATAACCAAATGAATAAATAACAAATGGATAAGTAAATAATTAAGAAATCACTACCCCTAGGAACTCCGTCAGTTCCAATAATATAGAACCTCCAATTATCGAGAATAACGTTTTAGTATACCATCAAATACTATAATACAATCTCAAATAATTAAATACTAAGAATATCCACCATATAGCGATCTATACATAACTATCATTAAACATTCCATAATCATATAAATCCATAGAAGTGATGCTATTACAATCCAATGAACATCTGCCCACATAAGCTTTTCCCATGTTTAGGATAGCCTAAAAGAGACCCGAGACTCAAAAAGCGATAGTCTCAAAAAGTCAACCCGAGACCCTGTGGGGTCCACAACCTCAAAATTCCGATCCGAAAGTTCCTAGAGGTTCCAATATGCCTAGGACACATGTCCTGAGAGTTTGGTCTCAATCGGACGGTCGGATGGTTCCTGTAAACCTAACCCTAGGGTTCTGGATTTTGGAGTATCCGGGACTCCGATTTACGATCCGTTGAATCCTATATGATCCTAGAATTATCCAGATCAACATGTATGAAATTGACTAAGATCCAACAGTTCAAATGTATTGAACCCAGAAATCGCATACTAGGCGAGATCTGTTCAGGGTTGAAACGTTGTCCGAATTGACATCTAAAAGTACCTACCCACTCGTAAGGACCAGGGAATCATTCTGGAACCCTAAGCCAGTCCAAACCCAGGCCCAAGCACCGGCATCGCGTGGGTGCCCAAAGCGATACCACTCGTCGAAAGTGGACGGAATTTCAACCGGAAATCCGGCCAAACTTCATTTCGAAAATCAAGTTATCTACGCTAGAAATTGATCCAGTCCTACCCAACCATCAGCTAAAACATGAAAAATGGGTGGAAATTCATACCTCGTACGTCCGATTTGGTGGCCGGAGGAGAGAGAACGACGGCCGTAAAGTTTCTGTCAAAACCGGCGTGATTCGGAGCTTTTTCCGGCCATAATCCGGCGATTCCAAGGTGGAGATCAGTCGGGAAGGGAAGGGGTGCGGTGGCGGTCCAGATGGGACCGGTCTCGTGGGTTGGGGTGGCTTGTGGCGGAGGCTAGAGAGAGAAGAGAGTTTTTTTTTAAAAACTGATTATGAAAATTACCATTTTGCACCTGACGTATTCTTGATCGTATTTTCTTCAATATGACTCGGAATTGAGCCCATTACGTGTCTACGGACTCATTTCGTCGTGCTCTACACAATGGTACAAGCGAAATTTCCAAATTCTTTCCTAATCAAAAAGTCAACTTTAAACTGAATAAAATATTCTATGGGTATAATTGTCTTTTACTCTAATAAATTAATAATTAATAATTAATTAAGGTTTGGATTATTACAGTGGAGGTAGTGAATGTAGTGGTGCAAGTGGTGGAGTTGGATGTGGAAGTGGAGGTCGTGGCATTTTTTAAAAATGAATGATGGTATTTTGGGAATTAAAAAAATTCATTAAAGGTTCATCTTAGCTTCTTTTGAAAGCAGCTTTGAAAAGCAACCCAGAGCCTGCTTTTAAAAGCTGCTATCAAAATGCCACTGTTTTTAAAATAATCGAGATATTTTATTTTTACCAAACACTTTAAAGTGAAGCAGGTTTTTGGGCAAAAAAAGCAATACCAAATGGGGCCTAAGAATGCCTAGAGGGAAAAGGGGGGNNNNGGGGGGGTTGGCCAATTTAAAATTATAATCAATAAATAAAAATAAACTTCTGTAACATGATTGATATGGCTTATCAATCCTGAAACGTGCTTAGTATAAAATAAAGGAACACATAGAGAATTATTTTTCGTGGTAAAACCCCACCTCTGGGAAAAATCATTGAGACTCCTCAGTCCAAAACAAATCCACTATAGAACGATGATTACAAGAAGTACCCACACACTTATCCTAAACACATTCTAGATAATGTTTACCGACTTCTTTGTAACTCATCTTCTGTCACTGGATGATTTTTTGAAACTTCTTATGTTGAACGCTATACTGGTCACGATTGCTTCAAGCTTGCCGAAAAGAAACCGCCACCACGGTTTTGGTGCCCTCAACTGTATGAGTGACCGAACATGCAAATGAATGCAATATGAATGATGAAAGTATTTGGTAAATCACCAAGTAAACATGGAAAACTTGATGACTTATCTCCACTATATGTACAGTAGCTTTTCTTAGGAAATTTAGATGATCAACCAAAATATGTGAAAGCTGTGTTCAAAACCAAGAAGTCATGTCATGTCATGTCATGTCTTGTCTTTCCAAGGGAATTGCATAAAGCCAAGAGATCAAATATCGCCTAAACAGATTTGATTCTTTATACAATTGCGCTAGCTTATGCATGCATTTCAATAACTTCCAATCCCATCAATTTATATAAGGAAACAATTGTAGGGGCTTTTTCGTTCCGGCAGCTACTTATGGGCCTGGGCTGCTGTAAAGAGCCAAATGTATGAAATTGCCCCTTGAGTCTGAGTTCAAGGATCAGACCCCAAGAGTGCTTCGAAAGGGTAGCTGAGTGTAGGGGCTTTTTCGTTCCAGCAGCTTGACGAATGGGCCTGGGCTGCTGTAAAAAGCAAATGGCTGGAATCGCCCCTTGTGTCTGAGTTCGAGAATCAAACCCCAAGTGTGCTTCGAAAGGGTAGCGGAGCCTTAGGAAAAACCCTGGTTATCTTCACCAACAAAAAGACAATTGCTTGCAGATAAATATTTAGGCTTGGCATGAGAAGCTTGTGGCATGGAAGCAAAATCGGCATGAGTTTAGCACCGAAGAGAAAACTGAGTGTTCTTGGAGGGAAAATGAGTATTAAGGTAGGAGATGGAGAGTTTGCAAAGAGGTTTGGCTGAGAAAAGGGGGGGAGAAAGAAATGGGTGTCTTAAGTGTTCTTCCGACAGCTTGACAGAGGTTCTGTCAAATGTGAGAACAGTCTGCCAGAAGAGGGAAAATGGGAGAGAAGGAAGACTGGAGCACGAAATTGCTGGGTTTTGCATGCAAGAGAGGAAGCTTGCTCTCTGGATGTGTGTTGTGGCTAGTGGTGAAGTATTGGGTGTTTTGGGTAATTTTCCAGCAGCCTGACAAAAGCTATGTCAGACTCTGGAATGGCTTGCCATAAGAGAAAATGGGAGAAAATGAAGGCATAGGGCACGAAATTGCAGAGTTTCAGAGATGAGAGATGAAGCTTGCTCTCTAGATGTGGGTTGTCGTAATGGGTAGGAAATGCCTCTTTTTATAGGCGCTGGAAGCTACCATTTTCCAAGAAACCCTAATGGTTCCTATCAATTTAGCCAAATCTCTCCCTTCCTTTCTTCTCTCCTCCCTTGACTTTTCCCATCTTGGTGAAATTTCCTCAGTCTATTTGCACAAAATCAGGGATTTTTGGGAGCTCAAGACCCTTTCCCGCAGCTGCCTCAGAACTCCCATTTTCAACCATCTCCTTCCTTTCCTTTCTTCCTTTTTTTATGGCCAGGTCTGATGGGGGGAAAGAAATGGGTATGTACACTGGTTTGAAGGGTGTTTTGCTCAAGCATCTTTTGGTTTTTTGGATGGCTTGTGTTGGGATTTGTCTTTGGCCATGTGCTGGAGGCTCCCAGCAGTCCACTCACATGGGTAGCTTTGGTTTTCTCGTTGTTTTTGTTTCCAGCTAAGTGCTGGAGAGATGGCAGATATTTTCCTTGGTTACTTGGGCCTCTCTAAGGTGATGGGTTAGTTTATCAAAATAAATGGGCTAACCTCAACAAGTGTTGGCCTATTCTTTGTTGAGGTGTTGGGCTAATTTGGTTAAGCTAATGGGCTATTTCGATTGGGCTTTTTGGTTGGGATATTTTCTCTTTGTGCTCACCCACATGTTTGGGCCTAAGAAATGGGCATGAGTTCCGAGGCTCCCAAGCAACCCCGAGACTTTCATTTCTTGGCCCATTAATGGGCCTCATGTCAACTTATTACCATCCATACCACAACCCACTCAAGCAAGCCCCAGGCATCTTGCGTGGCTTGGGACCACTTAAGCTTGTAGCGTGGCGTGTTGTTTATTTGCTTGGCGTGGCGTGCGTGCAAGCGCATATTACGAACTTTCGCATGCCCAAATCGGGTTTCTTCTCAGTAAGGTATTGCATTGGGCCGAGAATTTATTTGGGCCGAACCGTGACTTTTTTGGGCCTCAACACTGAGCCTTAGGAAACACCTTGGTCTTCTTCACCAATGAAACCAACAATCGCTTACAGTTAATTCTTAGCTTGGCATGAGACGCTTGTGGCATGGGAGCAAAGCGATCATGAGTTTAGCATTAAAGAGAGAGAGGGTTGTGAATTCCTATGAGAAACAGGGGTTCTAAGAAAAGGGGGAAGGAATTCTAAGAAGGTTTGTTGAAGAGAGAGAGATGGGGGGTATAATGGGTGTGTTGAGCAGTTTTCGGCAGCTTGACGAAAACTCTGTCAAGATCTGAAATAGCTTGCCAAAAGAGAAAATCAGAGGAGATTGAGGAATATGGCTCAAAATTGAAGGGTTCCAGAAGTGAGAGATGATGCTTGCTCTCTGGGTTTGGTTTGCTTGCCGTTGATTAAGTTGTTTTCAATGGGTAGGAGACACCCCCTTTAATAGCCGCTGGAAGCTCCTCCTTCCCAAGAAACCCTAATGGCTTTTCTCCAATTTTGCCAAGTCTCCTCCTTCATTTATCTTCTCTCCCTTTGACTCATCCTATTTTGTGAAATCCTTTTCTGTCCAAACACACAAAGACAAGGTTTTTTGGGAGCTTTAAGGCTTTTCCCGCAGCTGCTTCAGTGGTGATTTCCTATTTTTGGCTACCATCTCACCTTCTTTCCTCCTCTTTTTCATGACAAGAGCTGGTAGGAGAAAGAAGTGGGTAATGGTGTTGGTCTGAATGGTATTTTGCTCAAGTATCCCTTGGTTTTTCGGATGGCTTGCATTGGGTTTGTCTTTGCCCATGTGCTGAAGTCTCCCAATAGCCTGAGCATACAAGCATCTCTTGGTTTTCTATCGTGGTTTCATTTCAAACCATGTGCCGGAGATTTTTTAGATATTTCTAAGCCACTTGGGCCATTTCCTAAGATAATGAGCTAGTTTACTAAGGGGATGGGCCAACTTTCTAAGGTAATGGGCTAGCTTTTTTAGAGTATTGGGCTTTTTTCTCTCCTTTATGCTTACCCACATATTTGGGCTCAAGAAATGGGCTTGAGTTTCAGGGCTCCCAAGCAGCCCAAAACTTCCATTTCTCGGCTCATCAATGTGCCTCATGAAAACTCGTAACCATCCATACCACAACCCGCTCAGCAAGCCCTAGGCATTCGCGTGGCTTGGGCCCACTTAAGCTTGTAGCGTGGCGTGTTGCTTATTTGCTTGGCGTGGCACGTGTGCAAGCGTATATGACGAACTCTTGCATACCCAAGTTGGGTTTCTTCCCAAGTTAGGTGTTGTACTAGGCTAGAAATATATTTGGGTCCAACCCTGGATTTTTTGGGCCTCAATAACAATATAAACCAAGATGAAAACAATGAAACCAAATAGGACATGCTCTCCAAGTTAAAGATGAAAAAGGATATTTTAACTTTAAACCAAAGTAAGGTTCAAATAGGAAAACAATCTCAAGAGATAAAATCTAATCCTATTAAAAAGAGGTTTAATATAAAAGCATTTGAGTGAAAATTACTCCAGATAGGAATCCTATAATGAATGCGTGAGTTTGTCATGATTTATCTAAAATCAAGTTTCTCATATCAATCAAGTCATGCTTTGAACATCTGGAATTCAATGTGTTGTGCCAAAACTTCCAGTAAAACATATTCACACCCTAATTCCCGACCTATGCTAGAGTTTAGGAAATGTCAATATAATTTTCATACTAACAATTTCAAATCGTGTTCCAACTACACAAACACGACCATTATAAAATTAAAATATGAGTTTGAATCCTATAACAAAATCCAATTTACTCTAAATCTTCGATTTTATGTTACACCTTAAAACATATAGAAAACTCATGAAACTTTAATACATGACTTGAATTTAAAAAACAAAAATCTAAAACTTGAATTAGAAATCAAGTAACATCAAAAGCAGGAAAAGAATTCAATAATATTACCATGTTTCTTTTTCTCTCCTATTTAGGCGTGTGCTGCCCTTTGAATACATGCATGCCTAGGGAAGTTCATCTAAAGCAAGTGATGAATTTGGTTTTTTTTTTTTTTTTTACGTGATTGTACAAAATTAAATATTTGAGGGTTAATAAAACAAAATTGATAATTTTATCACTTGAAAAGTTGTGGAAGATAATGAATTGTCGTTTTTATTTATTTATGAATAATTAAGGTTGGGTCTATTAAAAATAATAATAAAAAAGGTTGGGTAACTTTGAAGAGGGCCACAATCTTTCAATTTTTTCACATTGTTGTTCAAAGTTTACAATGTTATCAAATTTAACCTTTCGTGTGTCTCATTGCTTGTTGCTCCATTAATTGCCTACATGGAAATTTGGGGGCCTTCTAAAAGACAATGACACCATCATCTCGTTAAGGGCATTTTCAGAAGAAATTTTTGCCCGGTCTAATTTTGGTCTTACACAAGCTCACCTCATCCTAACCCTAAAAAAGACAACCTTACATCACTCTACCATATCAAAAGTACACTAGAAAATATTTCCTCCAAAGATTTCCTTAATGAGATGCTAGGGTGTGGTCTTATCGTCATTTTAAACTGGGAATTCCACTTGTCATGTAGGAAGTGAACGGAGAGATATACAGTCACGCACACGAAATGTTGAAATTGATAACATTTTAAAATTGTAGTTCATAATGTGAAAAAGAAAGAAAGAAAGAAAGGTCGTCTCCATTTTTAAAAATCACCCCAAATTTCATGTTGTATTTTGTATTTATTCTTCCATATGATAGTCACATCGCAATTTAGTGTTACTAATCCCCTAATATGATGCACACATATATTTATATATAAATACAATTCCTTAGTCATGTCGTCCACAATAATACGAGCCAAAGCTAAATACTGTTATAATTGTCAAACCTAGAGTGAAGTTTTGATAGGTCAGGAAGTCTTCTGAGAGTCCTTTTCTCTTTCTATCTGTTGGCAGCAATCATGGATGAGGTTCTTAATCGTTTTGCCACTAAGTTTGCGCTATCTGAAGATGAAGAAATAGAATTGGATCTTGGTGGGAGTTTGTTTGATGGAGGGGCTTCTGATTTGTACTTTTTGGTAGGCAAACTGCTTACTGAGAATGTTAACAAGGCAGCGTTTATTGGTACCATGAAGAAAATATGGCGTCTGAAGGACGGTGTATCCATCTCATGTTCAGATGCTAATCGTTTCCTTTTTACTTATTCATGTGAATTTGATAAACGACGAGTTCTCCATGGAAGTCCCTGGACTTTTGATAAGGATTTATTGCTGCTCGCAGACTACGATGGTCTCTGTAATCCGGCAACGGTTCCTCTCACAACTCAGGACTTCTGGGTCCAACCCCATGATTTACCTGTCCTCTACATGAATCTGGTTGTTGGAGAGCTGATTGGTCGATCGTTAGGTGGTCATATTGAAACTGAACAGAGTCGTACTGAACTTTGCGTGGGTTCTTTTTTATGCATCAGAGTTCGTTTGGATGTCACCAAGGCTTTAAGACGGGTGTTAAAAATTTGACTTCCTGAGAAGGGCCTAACAGAAGTGAGACTGCAGTATGAACGTTTATCGATGTTTTGTTATATTTGGGGACTGCTTGATCATACAGAGAAAAACTGTGGGGTACGTGCAACGTTGGGGGAAGCTGAACTAAGGCCGTATGGCTCTTGGCTAAGGGCAGAATTGGAAGGTCCCAATTTGCAAGGATGCAGAGGAAGGACTTTTTCACACAAAACCCTTTTGCTAAATGAAACTCACGACAAGGCTAAGTTACCACCACGTGTGGCTGAGACTGGGGTTGACACGGAGGAAGCAGTGACGGTGAACAGAACTGGCAAATCCGTGAATGCAGCTAAAATGGTGACCATTTCAGAAAACTGAAACCATGAATCACGCGACTTTGCCTCTTCCACACTAAAGAAGATTTTGCGAGTTAATGAGGGAATTATTAGGGACGGTGTGGACGTTACGCATGTTCAGTTGCCTCATGATTCAATTTCCAACATCAATTCTGCTGGTATGATTGGAAATTTAAATGGTGAGTTTGCTGGGCGGTTCCGTATCGCAATTGAACACAATTAATTCATATGGAAGTTTTGTGGGTGGTAGTCATGGGCTGAATGCTGGAGCAACACGTGTTGAGTTTGACTTCTTAGGCCCAATCTCAGTGACTAAATGGAACAGACGGGCCCGTGATCTAGCTACAAAAAATATTTCCAGTGGAGCTTCCTCATTCCAAGTCCAGGGAGCGCGCGAGTCTTCAAAATGAAGGGAAAAGCATGGCAGTATGGCTCAATTTATTGAATCAAAGAAACAGAAGTGGTCCAAAGTGGTTCCCGAAAAAATGACGAATTCACAAAATTCTCGATCTGTGGTGGGCTCACGAGTCCTCATACTATTGAGTTGGAATGTTCAGGGGCTTGGGAACCAATGGACATTCCGTGCTCCGCAGGAAATCCTCAGAGCAAAGCGACTCAGTTTGGTTTTCTTGTCGGAAACAGGCGTGGGTTAGGTGGAGGTTTAGCCCTTCTATGGAATAAAAATTGGACAATAACTATCTTATCTCACTCTTTGGCTCATATCCATTCTATTGTGAAGGCTCCAGATGGTTTTTCTTCTAGAGTGACAGGTTTTTATGGAAATCTTGTGACGAATCAGTGGCATCATTCTTGGGAGCTACTTCGACGTCTATCTTAGGTGGGGTCGGGTCCCTGGACTTGCTATGGTGATTTTAATGAAATTTTGGAAGATAAAGAGTAGCTGGTCGTCGTTTCAGAGCTTTGTCTCAAATGGTGGACTTTCGACATGCTTTGGAGGACTGTGATTTGGGGGCTATTCCATTCAAGGGTTACAAGTTCACTTGGGATAATGGATGAGCTGGAGTTGAGAACGTTAAAGCCCAGCTTGATCGTGCTATGGCAAATAAGGGATTATGGCAAGCTTGTGCCAATATGATCGCTTATCATTTGGATTACTTGGAGTCTGATCAACTTCCTTTGTTAGTTGTGACTGACAACAACTCTCAAAGGAGATGGGTTCGGAAGAAACGTTTCTTTTTTCAGGAGATGTGGATAGAAGAAGAAGGTTGTGCAGAAACAATTTAAAATGTGTAGAGTGATGATCATACTCGAAGTGATGTCTGTAAGAAATTGAATGAATGTGCTCAACGTTAATTGGATTGGAATAAATCCAATTTTGGGCATGTACTAGAAAAATTGTGAAGGCTTCGAAGTCAACTCGCTGAACTACATCATGTGTTTCCTTCTAAACATATCATCCAACAAAAGGCTTTGTTGCAACGTGATATTGATTGCCTTTTATTGAAGGAGGAAACTCTTTGGTGGCAACGATCTTGTCACGACCCCATTCGAAAATAAAGAATATTCCCGAATCATGGTGTGAGTCATACCATAGTTATAAGAATAAAATCCTACAACCATGATATGACGAGAAATAGAGCCACAAAAATACAAATTTACTTAACATTACAAAATTAGAGTCGCAGTAGCTTGTAATTAACTACACACTAAGATCTTTAACAAACGGTTGACTCCTTACAAATATTAATTACACAAATCAACAATAAAAACCCAGCAACTTAGTTGAACCCGCTTCCTCAAACTTCTTCTTGAATCCTGCACAATCTATTAGGGTATGAGCATTCTAATGCCCAATAGAGTACCGTCAAACCCCTCAAAGTCAGCTATCACAATTAATCAAAGTGTCTTGCATCAAGCAACACAAGGTATATGATAATAATGTATTCAGACCAGATAAATATATTTGCATATGCGATGATGTCATGAACTCACTCCCTTCTAATCCCACTAATTCATATTCTAGGGCAACAAGCCTGCATGTCCCATACCATGCGTTTTACCACTGTGGCTCCGAATACCCTAAAATATGAACTAGCAGCCATCCGTCCCTTAACCCATTTTTCTTTTGTTTACGAATTTCTCAACTTTCACTTATAATTAGAGGCCCTGCTCCCATCACCTCAATATATTCAAGCTCTGCTCCCGTCACCTGAATATATTCCACATTTTATTCAGATATATCTAAAGCCTTCTCCCACTCCTTAGATATATCTCAAACGACACACACACACTCCAAACACCACTGTATTTCTGATGCATATGTAGTGCAGCACAACCATCATTTATTTCTGCTGAATAATGCCACCGATAATAACAATAATATATCAGGCTTAATCACATGAATAATAATATTCACAAAAAAATTAAATAATATCCATGGAAAAACATCAATAATAATATTTACATAACATCAAATAATATTCACGAAAAAACATCAATAATAATGTTCACATAACATCAAATAATATTCATCGAGCAAAGCAACAATAATATTCACAGAAAAACATCAATAATAACATTCACATAACATCAAATAATATTCATCGAGCAAACCAACAATAATATTCATATTTATAATACTATATATAAGCACCAAGATTAAAAGTGACATAGCCCAGTCATTGGGAAATCAAGAAACCCTACCCAGGGCCGGCCCTGACTTTTCGGTGGCCCTAGGCAATAAACTAAATGAGGCCCCTTCCCTTAGTATATATAAAATTGCAAAAAAAACAACAAATAAAATGATTTTATGTAGAGTGTAGCCATATCTCCATATAAAACAAAAAAATTCTGATTACGTATTTAATATCATGAAGGAAATTAAAAATTTACAAACCAACATTCCAACAACCAATAATGGGAACATGTCAAGATACATTAAAACTAAGTGTTTGTTCAAAATACTAAACCCTTTCCCTTAAGATTAGCTTCTGGCTTCAAGCTTCATCACATGAGTTTAGCAAAATCAGCTTTAAAAACAACATATGAAATGGTTGCAGCAAATTTAGATGGGTACAAAATCTTCCTGTAGCCTTCTTCCTCCCAAACAGGCATCCAATAAGAGATCCATCCCATTACAATGTGCAAATATATGAAGCTTTCCCTTTATCAAATAGCTGCTTGATTTCCTCTGCACCATTTACAATCAAAAAAGTAAAAACTGTAACATTAAAAGTACAATCAAACACTGAAAAATCCTTGATCTTCTAGCACTTTGACAAACTCCACTCCGTACCTCCACCTGATTCATGTACATCTGCAATGATAAGATATATGCAAGATTTTGTTAGAAAAGTTTAGTAGATGTCATTGTGCAGTTTTATAGCAACTTATATAAGGAGACTTGGGAGATTATCTCCACCAGGCAGAGGATGTTTTGCCTTAGAAACAAATCCAAATTAAGTGAGCTAGCTGTATGCTGTAAGTTAGCGGCTTGATATCTAGAAAAGTCAAATTAGAGTGCCAGTATGAATCTATAATTATCCTTTGCAGAGTTTCGTAGAGACAAAAAACAAGTTAGACAAGAATAAAATCTGAACAATAATCTGATTACCACTCTGTATCTCTCTGTGTTTTGTTCCTATTGGAAATTGAATTGAAACAATAGTTTGCTGGGTAGGAACAAATATAAAGAAAAAATTATAAATCTGATTACCTTTTCAGTTTCTCATGCTCCTCCCCTCTTGGTCACCATCAATCTCAAAGACAATTTGTGAGCTTTTTGGGTGAGATTGAAACTTAGGGTTATAATATGAATCTGATATGAGAAAGATGATAGAAACTGAAAATAAAGGATATGGATAATGGATTGAAGGGAGATGGGAATAACAGAGAAAAATATAATGGTGGATTATTAAGAGATCGATGGATTAAATAGAGCTCCATGGAGAAATAATTAGGAAAGGGGCTGTTGCTCTTGGCTGGCTGTGTGGCGTAGGAAACAAAGAGTTTCTGAATGGGAAGAGGAAGAGCCTTCCTCGTTCAATTACAACGCTGACTTTCTGTTTTTTTTTTTTAAATTTTTTAATTTTTAGTTGGACAATAAAATATATATATA
>NW_018922435.1:119382-163126 GCF_002207925.1 Prunus avium
AATCACAGAAACAAACTGAAACCGAGCATACTGCTGTGAAATCAGGAAATGGTAAACTTATTGTGATCATACCAACGTTTCAGAGCCTATCCTAATCGGATTGAGCTGAAATTTGAGTATGTTATAGGAATCACATAAATGAACAACTTTTATGAAGAAAGTTTTCTCATTTGAGCTTCCAAAATTTGAGTTCTCGGCTGCTCCAAGGAAGTGACGAATTTTGGATTTTTGAAGAGGAACAAAAGAAAAATGAGGATGAAGATAAGTGAATGAGGAAGAAAGGATGATACAATGAATGATGAGGATAAGAGTGAATTTATGATTGAAAATCCTTAGGATAGGTGAGTTATCAAGTTAGAAGAGAGTGTTGATACAATGAATGGGGAGGAAGAGCTTAATTAGGCTAGGTGAGTCATCAAGTTAGACTAGGTGACTCATCCCTTCATAAATGGTGGATAGGAAAGCTTGAGGCAAGGGGGAAAGAATGAAGGAGGGAAGAAAGCTTTGGCTTACACATTGCTTTCTCTTCTTTTCTTTTCTTTGCCTACAAGTGTATTTTGGTAATCTATCACACATAGGGGTGCTTTGGTCATTTTTGTCCAACTTCAAATTAAACATACTTGATTTAATAATATCAATCCAAAATCTCTTGATAAAAATATCCATAATCAATCTCCACAATTATATTATTTTTCACTAAAATATGAAAATCCACCTTGAATTTTTCGGGGTATTACATCCTACCCTCCTTAAAAGAAAATTCATCCTCAAATTTAAGTACAACACCCCTCGTACGAATTGAGTTGTCTGGTTCTCATTTCAAACTCCCAATTCCACAAGCATTATTTTCCTCTGAATCATTATATCCCCCAAATCCTCCATCTATATCCTGAATCCGATCACATTATCTTTTTAATCCGATCACTTAACGTACAACTTATATTTTGGATATAACATACTCTTTATCTTAAGAAACAAGAATGTACACTATAATCCTCGGCAAGTTTCAAATCCATTCCTAGCACCTATTGATCTTCAAGAACCTTAAACTGCAAGGACTTAGTCATGCCCAACCTAACCGGAAGAACTAATTACATTCATGCATATTTGTATGTCCAATATTCATCACTAGGATCATCATACATATTTCAAAGCCTATTTAATTTATAAATACCATTAACATGTTCTTATACCTCAAGAGCTAAACTTTCAACTTTGATACAAAATATCTTATAAGTGATCACCAATGTTTTCAAAATGATTTGATTACAATGCCCACATTAAGTTGTTTCCGTATCTCTAAAAATCATGCGCAGTTCCTCCAAAGTTACCTTGTAATCCCATTTTGTAGTCTCTTAAAAGAAATTTGTAGGCATTCCTTTTACCACAAAGCTTATAATCCTTTCCTATATATATATAAGATCCATTTCGTAACTTTAATAAACTAGAATCTTCCAATCATAATGTCATCAATATCAATATTTCTTTCTTAAGTATCTACAAGAAATTTCAACTTAGCATTATTAACTCCAAGAATTTTCTTTTCCACATGCATCTTTGTTTATGGATCATCTCCAAATCTAAAATAATTTCAATCCTTTATGAAGAATCATAACAATACCACCCACACCGAACTAAAAACTCAAGTCACTTAATCAACCAAATTTGAAATCATATTCCTAAGTAACCAATCACCAAAACTTACAAACTTTTCTCCATGGCATCCAAGTTATCTTAATGATTTCATTACAGGCATCCTCCAATTTATACACTTCTTTCCAATACTATTCTTACAATCATAAAATCATCTGTTTACACAAATACATCTCCACAAGTATTAATCAGACTTCCTCTTCATAGCCTAATTATTTCACACAACTCATTTACTCTTTAATCATCAACACAACTTTCCATATTTAACACTGATTTTACTCAGCTAGAACTACAACATTTTATGCTTAGTAATAATTCCCAAATAAAATCTCCATATCATGCCCAAAATCTATCAACATTTTCTTTCATTCTCTACACTATGTAACACCAAACTCAGATTTCATTGGCTGGGCACGGATAACCTCCATCCCGTGTCGTCTCGTACCGTGCCCAGCCCTACCATTAAGAGAAGAGGGCGAAGGGGAAGGAAGAAGATTGCTTTAAAATTAGATATGTCAAAAGCTTATGACCGAGTTGAATGGAATTATCTTGCTATTATGATGGCTAGAATGGGTTTTCATGCTAGTTGGGTCTCTATGATTTTGGATTGTATTTCGTCAGTATCCTACTAGGTTTTATGCAATGGTTCCCCATTTGGTCATATTGTTCCTCAATGTGGTCTTCGCCAAGGTGATCCGCTCTCGCCATATTTGTTTCTTATTTGTGTCGAAGGTTTCTAAGCACTCATAAGGAGGGCACAATTGATGAGTTCGATTCATGGAGTGGCTATAGCTAGGGGAGCACCTTCTATAACTCATTTGCTTTTTGCTGACGATAGTTAATTATTTTGTGATGCTAATATGTCTGAATGTCAGAATCTGAAACACATTTTTGACGTATATGAGAAGTCCTCAAGGCAAAAAATTAATTTTGCTAAATCTGCAATCTCATTTAGCCCTTCTGTAGATGTCATTGACTAGCAAGCTATCTCATCTCTACTTGGAGTTCCTGCAGTGATTTGTCATGAGCGTTATTTGGGACTCCCTACCATAGCTGGAAGGAGTAGGAGGGCGTTGTTTCGTGGTATAAGGGATAAGGTTTGGAAGTGTCTTCAATCTTGGCAAGGAAAATTGCTTTCTACTGTGGACAAGGAAATTCTTATTAAGGTTGTTGCTCAAGCTGTTCCAACTTATTCCATGAGTGTTTTTCGTTTTCCTGTCGGTGTTTGGAAAGATCTTAATTCTTTTGTTGCAAAATATTGGTGGAGTAAAGGAAATAAAAAACGGATCTATTGGAAAAAAAAATGGCAAAGCATCTGTAGGCACAAGGTGGATGGTGGCCTTGGTTTCAAGGATTTTGAATGCTTCAATCAAGCTATGGTTTGTTAATAGGCTTGGCGGCTGCTCCAAACCCAAGATTCCATTGTTTTTCATATGCTTAAGGCGCGTTACTTCCCTAACTCAGATTTCATGCATGTTATTCTTGGTTTAGCTCCTTCTTTTGTTTGGAGTTCTATTTTGTGGGGAAGAGATTTATTAGATGCAGGCCTTTATTGGCGTGTGGGTGATGTTAAGATGATTAATGTTTACAATGATAAATGGATACCCAGACCGTCTACTTTTAAACTATATTCACCTCCTTCTCTGCTAGCGAATTCTAAGGTTTGTGATTTTATTTCCTCTTCTTCTGCTTGGAATGTTAAGTCTTTTATTGTCGTGTTTGTTTTCCAGAGGAGGTGGAGTTAATTCAAAGCATCCCTTTGAGTTGCAATCCACGTATAGATCAGCAGATTTGGTTCTTTACTAAAAATGGAAAATATTATGTTTGATCTGGTTATCAAGTTGTTGTGCAGAAGAAAACCAGTAATCTTAATAGTGGTGTGGGTGGTTCCAACGGCGCTCAAACGGCGTTGTATTGGAAATTGATTTGGAGCCTCCACGTTCCAAATAAAATTAAGCATTTCTTGTGGCGTGCCTCTCATGATATCCTCCCCACTTGCGTCAATTTGGTGAGTAGGAAAGTAATCCCAAAAGGTATTTGTTTCTGTTGTAGCAAGTCCAATGAATCTCTTATCCATACTTTATGGGAGTGCAAACTAAGCAAGAAAGTATGGAGGCCTTCTATGTTGGGATTTGCTGTTGAGCAGTGGCATATGTTGAGCTTCATTGATTTCTTTAAGAAAGCTAAAACAGTTTTGTCTTTTATTGAGTTGGAGCAATTTGCTTGCATTTGTTAGATGTTGTGGAAAGCTAGAAATGATAATCTTCATGGTCAAGGTGTACATAATCCCACCCATCTTCTTGAGAGGAGTTTTGAGCTCTTTGAAGAATTTCATAAATCTCAAAACCAATCACGTGGTTGTGGGTTTAATCAGAATAAGATTTGGAGTTGTCCCCCCTGAAGGTTTCTATAAGCTCAATGTTAATGGAGCTACTGACAATGCAATAGGCTTGCATAGTATTGGTGCAATTGTTCGTAATGAGTATGGAGTTTTTATGGGTTCCCTAGCCATGCAAAGCCCTCACGGGGTTTCCATTCTAGCTACAGAATTGCAAGCGATCTATAGAGGAGTTTTATTTGCTACAGTTGCTGGTTTTTTCCCTCTCTTCATTGAAACCGACTCTTCTGAGGCTGTTATGATGATTAATTCATGGGAGACTATTTGGGCTACTGTCGGTAACATTGTGGATGATGTAAGAGACTTGTTCGTGCAATTTTCTTTAAAGGAAGTCCAATTTCGACTTAGGGAGTGTAATAAAGTGGCTCATGCTATTGCCTATTTTGCTTTACACGAATAAGGTCCTTATTATTTGTTAGAAGAAGGCCCTGTGTGGCTAATGAATTGTATTCTTGATGACCTTATTGTAACCAATGCTTCCGGTTAATGAAATTTACTTTTGTTCAACAATAAAATAAAATAAAATTTCAAACTCATGTTGTAATTCGATTTAAAGTACTATACTATGCAATTCGATTTAATTATCATCACCATTAGTCCCATAAAGAAAATGTCCCTAAATGTTGCACCCGCAATTTCCTCCCAAGAAACTGGTAGACTTGGATAGAGTCCAGCCAATTGGCCTAAGCCGTTGTCGTTTTTATTGAATTAACCTCGCTTTCTGTTTCAGAATTTAGACCAGGATTAATCAAAAGTCGTCCCTCTTTCTTCTAGAAAAGGCAGGAAGGAACAACAGCCTCGGAACTCGAAGATTCCTTTTCCCTACCGTTGCACCAGATCATCAACCCCCCACCTATCTCCCCCAATTTCGACGAAAAAAAAAAAAAAAAGTTTTGCACCCGTGTGGGTATGTCTGTCGCGTTCTTCAGGGCACAGAATTGCAGGTCCCATAAACGAGTTTCGAAAAATAAAGTTGACCCAGACGTCGCGACAGCCAATCAAATAACTTTGTGTAAAACGCGAGACCAAATCAGAAAGCGACGCCCTCTCGTGTAGGGTGGGGCAGCAACCACATGAGTTGTTCCTCTCCCAGGCCTGGGGTCCCGCGCAAGACGTGTGGGGCCACGGACGCTCGGATCTGAGATGAATTGGAACGGAAGCTTTGTTCTCACGTAATGGCCGTACACGTGGATTGATCATGACATGATGGTTAGTTGCGGGACAGCCATACACGTGATGGTTAGTTGCGAGAGGACTTGTGGGGCCCATTGGACAAAGTGACGTTTCGAATAGAGCGAGGGTACACTGTGTCAGATGCATGCAAAAAGCTGTGTTCTTTTTGTTTTCCTTCTCTGTGCATTGCACCCGACAAACATCTCATCCTCTTTTTTAACAAAAAAGGTTAAATTGGATGATTTTTTTTTAAGATAATAAAAAATATGTTTAATTAACAGAAAATGTATTTATTTTGTTGTGAAAAGAAACAACATGTTCCTCTGTTTTCTTTTCTTATCTTAATATACTTTGGAGTTTAATAAATATATTGTTATGGACAAAAGAAAAAACAAAATCTTATGAATTGTTACATCTTGACCACACTAAGTGATGAGAATATGACAAGTGTTGGTAAGGAAGAAAACATGTGTGTGGATAGGAAAAGATGTTTTCACCAAACTTTTTTCGTGATAAATATAAGTTTATAAATGTTTTGTTATTACCATAATATCTATGCTGTAATTTACTTTATATAATAAATTTAGCTTAACCCCTTCAACGTAATTTTTTCTCAACTAAAATCTGCCTCTTTATTTTTGTTTGAATAAATTCCTGTTTTTTTTCTAAATAAAACTCGATGACTAGGATTTAACTCGGTAAATTATTTAATCAAGCACAAAATCGAATTTTATTGTACTTTTTTATTCCTAAAATACTCCCAACTAAGCCATTATTGTATTTTTTTTTTTATTAATATAAGAACCCATATAGAACCAATTTTTAATTGGATTGTAACTAATGACACAAGTTGAATTTGGAAAGATCTCCAAATTGATGTAGGAATTAATTTGGAAACGTTTTTAGATTTAATAATAAATTCATATTTAACATACTTAATCGGTTTATTTAATAAAAAAATTTATTTATTTATGAAGTATATGTGATTAATTATCTATTATATTATTGTTTTATAAATATAATAGTGTACATATAATTTTATGTTGAAGAAAAAAAGGTACCTATGACTTTTTTTACGATAAATAACGTACCTATTACGTATTCTACGAAAAATAATGTACCTAGTAGGTAACTTACTTATTATTCAAATAATATACCCAACTATTATAGATGCATTTCGGATATAATTTACCTAATAATTTCCTATTATGCAATAATATAACTTGTAATTTACCTATTATGGGTATATTGTAGGTATATTAAAGCCAATACATTCATAGGTATATTGTGAAAATAATTTACCTACCCGTATTGGATATATACAAGATATATAGGTAAATTTGTAGGTACATTATATTCTATTGATAATAATTTACCTATTATATTTTATTGGGACGAAATTTGAGGGATTTTTTATTGGTTGAAAATTTAAGGTTTTTTTTTGTTGGTTGAAATTTTAGGGATTAGAGGGAATGTCAAAAAAAAAAAATTGAGGAAAGATAAGGGTTGAGGACGGCATGGGTAAGGCACCACTCATATCAGCAACCGGCGGCGGTGGGGCGACATACCCAATCACCATGGCGGCCTTGCCATCCTTCTTTGCACTGCGCTCCCAAGCCTCACCATCACGTGTTTTCTTCTCTTAAAAAGCTTCCCACCAGTCATGATAGCCATACTTCTTAAAACACTGTTTCACAACAAGTTTAAAACTATGACAGTAAGTGCAACCACCGTCGGTAGGAGGTCGAGTGACAAAGCTTGGCTTTGGGGGTGTCCTATTCTAATTAAATCAGACGACCTAGTAGTAAATGTCGCCATAGCCATGCTGGCATTAGAGCCTAGACTAAGCATAATGTGTCTGAGTTGCTCCTCAGGGCGAACAGTTGCCAAAGCGGATTCAGGATTGGGGAATGGCTCGGTCTGAAGGATTTCACTGCGAATGCTATCATAGATATCATCAAGCCCGGGCAAAAACATGTAGACACGCTCCTCTGCAATCACCTGTTGTCTGGCTAGAATCACATCTTCTTGGGTAAAAGGAATAGGCTTCCTATAATCCAACTCTTGCCAGAGAGCACTCAGATCAGCATAATAGGCAACAAGCACTCGTCTGGCTTGTCTCATCTGCATGGCCCTTCAAGACAAGTCATACACATGAGATCTATTGACACTATCAAAATAAGGCTTCAGGACTGCATCCCAAATACCCTTAGTAGTAGGCAAACAGATAAATAAATTCATCACATCAGGTTCCATGGCAGAAATCAACCATCCTTTAACAATAGCATTATCCACCACCCACTTGTCATAACTGGGGTCTCCACGAGCGGGTTGTTTAGTATTCCTTGTCAGATAGCCACATTTGCCACGACTAGCAACAAACGCCTCCATAAGCTGAGACCACAGGGAGTAGTTGATGCCATTAAGCATGACACCAACAGGTATGGCAGTAGGTTCAGATGGAAGATTGATTGGTGAAGTCAATAGAGATGGTGTTGCCGTATTTCGGGAGGCAACACTAACCACAAATTCATCACCCATGATAACTGTAGGTAAGAGAGAGAGAGAGATATAGGAGAAAAATAAGAATGCAAAAAGCTAGCAGTAAGAGGAAATGTCAGAATTGACGCAACATTGTTGGGATCAGCAAGGGCTATTGGGATCGGCGTAGTGCTGGAGTGGTGGTTGTTAAGGTCGGCGCTGCATTATGGCTGCAATGCTATGGAGATGTGTTGGGGTCGGTGGAGCTGCAATATGGCAACAGCGCTGTGGCGGTCATTGGGTTGTGAGAGAGCTGCCATAATCCTAGGATTGCAGCTCTGATACCAACTTAAGATATGCGTATTATGGTAGAATAATTCAGAGTAGTTTATTCTTCTCTCTAGGGGGTATTGAAAGTAATTACAATCTCATCTAAGACGGGAATCCTATAATTATACGAGATTACAATTCTTAATATAAATCAATTACATGATTGATGCCAACAGTTCCAATTGTAAAGCTATTAATTATAAGTCTAGTTATGTTGGCACTAAAACTGAACAGATAGAGATGAGTGCAACTTACAAGCGAGATGGACGATCGAGAGATCGATTGAGTGTTGGATGCCGATTCTTCCTGTCCTTGGATGCTGATCCTGAATAGAAAGAAGTCGAGACTCGTAAGGTCTATGGAACCGGTGTGGAACCAGCCTAAGACCCTCCAATGCCGAAGTAAGTTTGGTTTCTAAGAGCTCTTGCTATTGACAATATATCAGTATATAAGTCAAGCTGAAAAGTCTTACCCCTGTACTGTGGTGAAGGGGTGTATTTATAGAGGGCATTTTGTATGCTCTTAGTACTTTCTTTCGATGTGGGACTCGTGGGAGGGCCCTGTGAGGTTGACACGAGTCCTTAGATATTTCGGGCGGGTGCTTCGAGGTTGATTGTGCAGAATCGGTAGGGGGCACCGATTGTAGACGGGATGGGCCTGTAGCAGCTGTTGGTAGCTTTGAGACAATGCCATCGGTAGCCGATACCGATTGTTCAAGGCCTTGGGTACTTGGGTGAGTCCCCATGATCCACATGTCGTTGTATGAGTAGAGGATGTTAATTGTAGGAAAGATTTGAACAATAGATCATCTTCCAAGATTTTGAGTCTTTGCATTTAGACTCCACACATTTATCCGCATTTCACCTCATCTCAACTGTTAGAATAATCTAACGGCTTGAACATAACATGTCAATTAGTATAAAATTTAATTTTTATTATCCTTTCTTTTTCTAAACTAACAGCATCTCATCTTTCCTTGATTCCCTCTCGCCCATTTCCCACTTCACAACAATCTCTACTACCAATGACAAACCCACAGTGGCGTCACCAGGGTCGAACGACCCCACGGAAGCCAAGAAAATAGGCTTGGAGGTCCACCTAAGCTGGTTGAATGACCACACGGAATGCGCTCCAACTGCTCACTGGTTTGCCTAAGAGAAAGAAGAAGAAGCGCACGCTTCTTGTGTTCCTTCACTCTTACTTTTCATTTCAAACTCTGTCAAGAAAGACAGAGACATAGAGAAGAAAGAAAGAAATAAGGAGCCATGAAGAAGAAGAAAGTTGAGAGAGAGAGAGAGAGAGAGAGAGAAGTTTTTTTTTATTTTATTTTTTTATATAAAAAAGAAGGGAGGCAGCTGAAACAAAGGAGGCATGAGAGAAGAATGATAGGGTTAAGTGGGAGAGAGGTAGGGTTATTATTTGGGCTTTAGCTTAATTAGATGAGAAGTTGGGCTTTAGACTTAAGGGTAAAGTTGGGTTTAATGGGATTTGAATATCAATTGGGCTATTAAAACATTGGATTTAAATTATAAAAAGTAAACAAATTAATCTATCAATATATATATTAATATAAAAATTAAATAAATACTATATTATATCAAAACGGATTGGATTATTATCGGATCGGATATAGCCAAATCCAAATTTGTTCTGTTAACTTAACGGGTTAACAAATTCGAAACATAATCGGATTATCTGATAAAATCACAAGATCCACATACTCCAAACCCCGTTTCTATTTCTCCTCAACCTTAAACCCCCCAATCTCCCCCCAAAACCCTTAACCCCCATCTCTTCCATTGCGGCCACTGCCAAAATCTTGCTGCCGCATCCACCACCTTTTACACTATGACCCTACGAGGTAAGATTCCTGGATACGTTCCTGTCTACTACTCAACTTCAAAACCTAAATCAAAATCCCAAATAATATCTGAAATTTGATGAATCTTTTTTAACCTGGAATTTTATGCAATAATTTCAAAATTTAATTCGTGGGCGCTTTTATCCCATCTTCCAATATTGTAAAGAGAAATATCGTTAAACTAAGTGCTAGTTGATAGAAATAATTTAAGGCTCATATTTTGCAACCTATTTGCAATAAAAGTTCGACATTAGCCTAAATTAACATGAGATAATAATCTTATTATATACAAAGCTTTTGCTAATCTAGTTTGTCTTTGAATGCAAAACAAGGCAATTTTATTGAACTTGAGGAAGGTTACAATTTAATGTGTTTGCATTAAAAAATAAAACGCGTATTTTTTCATTTCTTTAAGAAGTGTGTGAAAAACACAAGTATTAATTAAAAATAGTCGCGTATAAAACACAAATGAACTAACTAGGCTTTTTTCATTGTCTCTGTTTTTTTTTTTTTTAATTTATTTATAAAAATAAATAAATTGGCATTGTCATTGTCTACTATTTTTTCTTCACATTTTCACTTTAAAGATAAAGCAATTTGTATTTAAAGATAAAGCCTTGGTGGCGGGTCGATTGTTGAACTAAAGGTGGCTTCGATGGTGATTTTCTCTTACTTTACAGAAAGACCGTCATTCTATTATTAATTAAGTGGTCAACACAGAAACTCTCTCTGGTCTGTGAACGCTTTCTTGGACTGACTCTATATCAATGGTGTGCCATATTGTCAACCCTCCTAGAAGCTATGCACTTGCAATTTCTTTTATTTTATTAGGAACAAACATGGTAGCTTCTGTAAATAAGTTGGTGCCTGTAAATAAGTTGGTGCCCGTAGCGTTATCATTGTATAATTAGGTGATACTTTCCTAATCATTTACTGTATCTAATTCCTTGTAAAGCACTCATGTAAACTCTTATATATACCTCATTATGGAGAATAATAAAGTTAACCTAATACATTCAAATCATATTCGTATTTTAGCAATTCGGTCGTTGCTTTAAGTGTAAGAGGAATGCCATTTGGCATGAGGAGAAACAAGAAGGTCTAAATTAGAAAAGTTGAAGGGTATGTAGATTAATTGCTGCTACCTAAAGATTACCTAACAATTTGACAATATATATATTGGATGCTTGTCTTGCTTCCACACTCCAAATGTGGACCATGGATGGATTATATTAATTCTTCGTATGTGGTGAGTCCTCAACATCATACCACACCCAGAATGAGCAACCATCACTTCTCTACAAACAGAGTTTAACTTACTCCCTTTGACCCAAAAACATATAAGACCCAGATCAATTTTACATGAAAAATAGTTCAAATTACCTTTGCGCACATATCAAACCTTCTACCTAGGTTCAAATTAGTCCAAGAAGTCAAGCTCTTCGCCCTCAACCCACAATAGCAGTTCACTAGCATTTTCCTTTTTGACTCAGATATCCCAGACATGGACGTCATGGCTAAGATATGTAGGGAATTCTTCTCTCTCACCTTTAATCAACATTCGTCGTCCTCAATTCCAATGTTCTTCTCTCTTATTTGGGCATTTAGGGTTAGATTGGGATAAATAGCTGATGGCCATGGCTTTTTCTCGATAATTTCTATAGTGGCTAGAGGGTTAGCAACGTGGCAGCTAAGAGGCGGGGTAAGTTGCCATGTCAGCTTATTTTGCGGGATTTCATTTAGTACGGGGCCCACTTGGGACACGTAATGCGAAGGTGTTGGTTCGACTTCAGTTTTTAACAGAGATCTTGATGGATTGATTAACGGATGTGTTAAATTGGTACATAATTAAAAATTATATATGCGAATGAGACGAAAAAAACTTGATGAATTGAAGGCTGAAACAAGGATAACTTCAAAGTAGTAAAATGAAAATGACCATAATTCTTATTATTTTGAATATATATATATATGAAAAATTGAAGGTACATTGATACTTGTAAGAACATTAATAATGTACCTTTAATTTTTTGTTTTACCTACGCATATAATATTCATATTGATGTGCCTAATAAAAATGCAAGAGACTCATAGCCCACAGATAATGCATAAGGTTGAGGAAAGAGGACATACACATGGAGACTAAGGCTGTAGCTGCCATCAGCTGACCGCAGCAAAAGCTAAAGTTGTGGCTGCCTTACATGGCGTCTGCTTATCTACAATTAATCCCATGCACTGGTTTGGTTTGGCTGTTTCTTCAGAAGCTGGCTATAATTGGCACTGTACAAATGGGTCGGTATGTGATCGAATTCTGTCAAACTCTTCTCATGACTTTTTCTGGATTTAAATTGTAGCCACTAACTGACTCCCCCATGTCGGAACCTAAGATTCTCTTCCAAAACCATACAAGTTTTCCTCTCCACTTACACATATCATCATGTGCCCTAAATAAAGAACCCCAAAAAAAAAAAAAAAAAAAACACCAAGAGAAAGTGCCATTTATCTCCTAGAGTGCACGTAACTTCCATGTGGGGGACCCTATTGGAATCCAAATTGTCTTTATTATGATATCTCGCTATCATCAAACAGTCAAAAATAGCTGTATGGTATTGTTTTAAAAGACGAGACATTACTGTTACGTGAGTTAGGCTAATTCATCATAGTATTTTCGCCGCCTTGCACTCAAGGTTCCTCTCATATCGTTTTCTAGTGACACTATGAATGTAATTGTGTACATATTGCAATCTTAGATATTAATAACGTTTTAGAAGTTTCACCAAAATTCATAAATAAATATATATATAAAACATTAGTGGCTTGCATCAACTGATATAATCTGATGTAACAATTAGGACATAGAATCTACCACAATATCTTTTGGTGGGGTTTTTGCCACAATATCTTGCTTGTTGCCATAGAAATCTGCCACTCTATTTTATTTTTGTAGTTCATTGAATTTTGTATATATAGGACAGAGAGAAAGAACTTTACAGATTTTCTATACATGTCACATTCGCTAAAGTAACACAATTTCCAGAAGCCTTTTGAATTGATGTATTATTCTAATTAGCCACAAAGGATTTGTCAAAAAATTCTGTTCAAATCTTTTCTTTATTTATAGAACTTGATGTTTAAAACATCAACTCTTTTAGACTTTTACTTGGTCCAAAAACACTGGCACTGTGATAGCTAGGACCACAATCACTTTACTGCTGAGCGCCGACCAGCGGCATATTAAAAAAATTATAAGCAATGCTTTAAGTTCATGGGAAGAAGATTTAACAGTTGTTCTATCAATTTCTTAATAATTTAATTAGCAAAAGGACCAAGTCAATCTAGGCCAAGTCCCACTCACCACCAACACCACAACTCACTTAGTCAAAATCAAAACGCTAATCCGCCTCTTAAACCAGAATTAGAATGGTAGAGAGGAGTTTTTTAATTTGCAATATTTTATTACTTTTTTTTTGTCCGGCATGTTTGATTGGTTTATGTTGCTAGTTTGCTAGTCGGAGAAATGCTGTTTTATTTTTGTCTGAATGTGTGGTACATATTTATAATACGGCAAATAATTTGAGAATATTTAATTATGTTGAGAGACATTATATAGTATTCACAACTCTAAATTGGAAATACTTCGTTTATTAAATTTGATCAACTACGATACATGTGACATGGTTCGCAGGGCTCAATAGAAAATTGGTGCTGTTTTTGTCGATCCAATGGTTCGAATGAGCTTGCAGATTCTCAAATCCAAATTAATATTGCAAACACGTGGTTAAGGTTACATGAAGGATTTATGTATTTGCCTTGGAGACTTGCCGTAAAATCTTGGGTTCTTCCAGATGAAAACATCTGGTTACACTAATCGAGACGCAATGATTAACATTTCAAGATACATGAAACTTGTAGTGAATATGACATGTTGGTCTCAAGTCATTAGTGTTTATTGCTCAAGACCATTTGGTCTTAATTGTTGTGGAATATTAGATGGCTGAAAGGATTGAAGAGCAATTTGACAATCGCAAGTCCAAAAACAAAACAAAAAAAATCAACTTTTGCAGATTTGGATTCAGAGCTCTAGATTCTTTATAAGTAATTTTTCGAAAAAAGATGACGAGACAAGAGCAACTTGCCGCTTTTCTATAACACATGTACATGGGTTTATTTCCCAATTCTAGCATTTACTAGGTCAAAACTGTGTTTTAAGTTTGATGGTATTTTTGAAATTTTGTTATTTTCATATTTTGCTTCCAAGGTTGCCTAGTAATGCCAGAGTTTGAAGTAATATTCACTGCTAAAAAAAATGTCAATGAGTATGAGTATTGGTGTCCACATGAGTAATCTTCATTTCGTTGTTGGACAATCAGTTCGCAAGGAGAGAGAAAGAGGGGGAGGGAGGGAGAGTGAGAGAGAAAAAGAGGAGGGAAGTTGATTATTTTTATTTTTAAAATTTATTTAAGGTGAACGACGATGTGGTGAATGAAGACAATAGATCCGGACTCAATTTGGGAATAGCCTTCGAGAAACCCTAATTCAATGTAAAATGTCACGAGAAGAAAAATATACACTTTGAATTATTTTAATTTCTGTATTGTTCTTTGTACTTTACAATATACATGAATAACTTAAACTAATTGTAATTAATTGTAACTTGTGGCTCATCATTTGCTTCAAAATTGTCTCACCCCCTTGAAGGAATCTAAAGAAATAATTAGAAATGGTTCCAAAGATTAATCAAATGTCACAATGGCCATTTGTGCGGACCTACCAAACTTTTCTAATCAGTCACAGACAGTAAGCCGCACATTGAATATCCTGCATTCACGAGAACAGATATGGCATGGACATTATTTTCAAGTTAAGATTAATTATATATGTAAGTTGCTGTTGTTGGGTGTTGAATATTGTTGATGATGATTCTATTATTACTAAACTTTCACACCACTTTCAAACGTCCTTTCACAAAATTTCTTTGAATTATTTGAGGTCTCTAATAACTTAAACTAATTGTAATTAATTGTAACTTGTGGCTCATCATTTGCTTCAAAATTGTCTCACCCTTTGCAGGAATCTAAAGAAATAATTAGAAATGGTTCCAAAGATTAATCAAATGTCACATTGGCCATTTGTGCGGACCTACCAAACTTTTCTAATCAGTCACAGACAGTAAGCCGCACATTGAATATCCTGCATTCACGAGAACAGATATGGCATGGACATTATTTTCAAGTTAAGATTAATTATATATGTAAGTTGCTGTTGTTGGGTGTTGAATATTGTTGATGATGATTCTATTATTACTAAACTTTCACACCACTTTCAAACGTCCTTTCACAAAATTTCTTTGAATTATTTGAGGTCTCTTGACATGATCATTGATGATGACCCAATGAGCCAATAATTCCATGCACTACTTTATACTTTTGGTGTTCTTCTTTTTAGGAATTGATGCAAAGTTACTTTAAACACTTTATTTCAGTGCAAGGTTTTGTAGTTCAAGTGGTTAAGAGCATATTCAAGAGCATTTATCCATATACATGAAGTCTTAGGTTCGATTCAGCTCTCTTTTAATATCGCTTTAAGAAAACACGTTGGATAATGAAGGATTCCCCCTTATTTAAAAGAAAAACCATATATTTCAGTTTTTCGTACTAAACTTTTTTCGTGGCTTCTTTGGTTCATTGTTAAAAAAAATTCTCGAATAATGAAGGATTTATGAGATAAAAGGATATTTTTATGAATCTCTCTTTATTCTCCTCCGTTCTTTTTGGTATGATATTATTTAAATTTTGATAAAATTATACGATTTTATTCTTGGTTTGGTTTATGTAGATAACCTGTATTTTTATTCTAGGAGGTGAAATATATTTTCTTAAGTATCTAGTTTAGAATATTATTTTCGAATTGATCCAAAAATGACATAATTAATAAATTAATACGATTTTTGGTGGGATTAGTTTCCATTCCCATGACACAATTAATTAAACAAATCAAGTTAAGAGTTGACTTTAGTCATAAAATAAGGTTAGGATCAATTAAAATCGACGGCAAATCCATGACACAATTAGATTCCCTCCAAATTAGGGTTTAACCATTTATTACCGTTATAAATCACATCCACCCCAAAAAAAAAAAAAAAAAAAAAACCCAAAAGATACATTCTATCTTTGTTTGTTTGTTTTTCAAAGTCCTTCCAAGATCTAGGAAATCGCCAGCCTCACATTTTCACCCTCTAAAATCATAATGTGCCCTAAACCACTGAATTAAGAAGAGACATAAGTCACATAACACCTATATATGCCGGCCCTACCTTCATCCAAATCCTACCTTCCGGCCCCTTACCCAAATTATTATTTTTGCTGAAATTCCCTAACTAGACATATCAACTAACAAAGTACACAACTATTATCGTTTTGGAAAGAAAGTACACTACAGATGCAAATATTCTTTTTGGACACCTTTACTTTTGGTAATTAAAATTTGGTACTCGTTTTAATTAGTAGCAGTAACCGACCAACTATCATTGACCGACACTGATACAGCCGGTAACCGATGACCGGCAGTTCGGTGACGGTTCCAATGGGACCTGCGATTCAGTAACGATTCCAATTTATCTCATATTGAAGCCTATCGGTTATGTGAGTTCGGTTTGGTTCGGTTCGGTTTCTCTAGTTTTAATTACCTTCAGTTAACTAAAGATTCCCATGTTGATTTCACCAAAAAATATTCCCATGTTGATATTTATTTTCCAATATCCACATACCTGCCACGTGTACCAAAGCAGCTCCAATTTTGACTGTTCCCGTAATTCAGTCAAGGCTTGCAACGAGGCTGGAAGTTGTCAACAAAATCCAACCCACTCAGTAGCCTCATCATGCGCCAAAACCGCTTCCCACGTTTTTCTTCAATTAGTTAAATTTACCCGCAACTAAACGTAACGCCGAAAAAAATTGCATGAGATAATTTATGGTAAAAAAATAAAGATCATAAGTAAATCAAACTAAGTAAATGTAGACTACGGCGGCCCTTTTGCATCCGAGGTCGATATTTTTATAAGTACATAAATAAATAAATAAACAAACCAGAAATTTAGCATACAAATTTAATGGATGCACAGATTGATTACAAATCACTGAATTTGCCAGCTTTGCAATACATAATCCCAAGTTACATTCGAATTATTACCATTGCAAGATCAAAATTCCTCATCTGGTCTTTCAAATTCCAAAAATTAAAAAAAGGCAAAAAAAATAAAATTATTAGCTTTTTTTTCAGTGTTAATTTAATTATTTTTTTGTTTTACAAGAGAAATATAATTAACCTCTGTACACAGGCGACCGCTCGGAAACAATCTTCGAAATTTTGGAATGCCGGAAGGCCTTGATTGGACTCGGAAAATACCAGCCCCTACCCTTCGCCGGCGGTCTCTCGCCTGCGGCAGCGCCGGAATTCGACGACATCATCGGTACGGCCACCGACCTCGATTTCCTCATCATATTCCTCCTCATCGCAGCATCTGCGTCTTCTACTTCCTCTATTTCTCCCACTACTTTCTTCTCCGGTGTCGTTTCATGTTCTCCATTTGCCTCGCTTCTCTTGCTCCTCTGAGATGACCGAAACATCGACGACCAAAACGACGGCGTTTTCGCCCGACCCCCGCCGCTATGCGGCTCGTTCCGGTCGAAATCCACATGGCCGATTCCGCCGCCGCCGCCGACGAACCTCGACCTCGAACGCAGAAACGGGATCGCCACCGATCGGGACCGCCGGAATGACGGCTCGCTCTCGAGAAGCTTCGCGACGCGGACGCCGCCGCCGCCGGTAAACCGGGAAGAGGACGACGAGGAGGAAGAAGACGAAGTCGTCGCTGTAGCGCAGCATCCGCAGGGGCGCACGTTAGCGCAGTCGGGGCAGAGGATGACGAGGCGCTCGCGGAGGCAGACGGGGCAGATTCCGCTCTTGCGGCGCTTGGAGGGGTGTTTTAGACATTTCCACACCTCCTCCTCGTCCACGTAAACCGCTGCCATTTCTGGTTGTGAGATTCTTGCTTTGCTCTCTCTCTCTCTCTCTACTTTCTCTCTCTCCGGTTTGCGTTGTTTTGCTTCTTCTTCTGTGAGCCTCTCTCTGTGGCTTCGTTTTGGCTGAGGTTTATAAAAGGTGGGGTTTGATTGGGGGAGACAACTTAACCGCGGTTAATATTTTAACCCGGGTTAAGGTAATTCCGTGTTATGGCGTCGATTAGTAAACCTTGGTGGACGGAACGCCCGCGTTTTGAGCTTTAAATGGAACCGGTAGACATAGAGGTAGAGGTCTTGAATGGGAGTCTCTATGTTGTCAAAGCTGCCCTCCACTCTTGACTTATTTACGGAAACGCCATGTGGCAGTTCACACGTGCAATATGGGGAGTGAAATGTAAAATGGGACTGGTCGTAGGCCGACAACTGCATTGTGGGTCCCATTGGGTAGAAAAGATGAATTGATTATTTGCAAAGTAAGTATCTTTGTAGTTGGTGTGTATTGACCTTTTGAGTTGAGCAATTCTTTTCCTCATAAAGTATGTGTTACTAGAATTTTTGACCAAAGGGGATTGCTAATTGACTTTGTAAAACAACTAAGTCAAAATTATCCCATCATTTCTGCTTTAATCTATGAATATCATCGTGTAGAGAGTAGAAGGGCTTTAGCGAAAAGATCATGGAGGTACAAGTTTCCATGTTAATTTATAGATATTATTAAGGAAAATGCTAGAGGCATCAATTTTGGACATCAACTCTTTAATAGAGCGTGGGACCCATTGTATTGGCGAGCTCCACCTCTATTAGAGTTGGTGCCCAGAATTGGTGCCTCTAGCACCACCCTATTATTAAACTATATGAAAAAAATCACTATCTTATGATCTTTCTTTTGATTTTAATTGGGGAGAGAATTGAGAATTGATAAATAGAGTAAAGATCTCACTAGCTTAAACGCATCTCTAACAGTATCTCTAAGTGAGATGTCAAATTCAACATCGAGGCCAAATCAACTGAAAAAAAAAGATAAAAATGTCGTCCAACTCTGCAACGTCAAAATTGATGCCACAAAGTTGAGGCGTTATTTCTTTCATTATGACTTTTTAAACCAAATGACCCACCAAACAATCTTTGGGCTTTGTTACTGTCACTGCTTTTTATTTTTAATTGTTAAAAAGTCACTTTCAATCATTTATTATTATTATTTTATTATGATTTGCTCTTTCTTTAGTTACTATCACTTTATTTACTGCTTATTTTATTAGATACAAAAGACACATGGGTTGTAATGAAGCATCTTTCTTGAAGATGCAAAAGAGTAGGTAAACTTCAGTTGCTTTGTCACATCATCATTTTCATGCTCCAAGGGAAAAGACAAATGGGTAGGCAAAATATAAGACAAATGGTTAGGCAAAATATACATACTCTCCTCGACAAAGCAATATTGTCTACTTCAAAGTGAAGAGATATATTGGGTCTCACTTGTTTTTTATAATAAAATATCATCTCCACTCTCTTACCTACTTTCTATAAAATAAAAAAATAAATACAAAATATAAAAATAAATAAATAATATAATAATGATTTGTATACTTGCATTGCCTGGAGGGACCAACTTTTTTTATTACGCAAATTGGTAGGCAACATGCCACCTAGATTGTTATAGTACAATTTTTCCTATTTCATTTGCATACTACCTTGGAGATGGTCATGTCAAATTGCCACATAAGCCATCAAATTTCAATTTGATATTTTACATTTGACATATCCTTGGAGATGCTCTAAAAGGGAGATGTCAAATATCAAACATTAAATTTGAATTTAATGGCTTATGTGGCAATTTGACATATAATTGAATTTACATTCTGTTGGTGAGTCCTTACTTAGTTAGGATTTTGGTTCCTTACTATGTTAGGATTTTAGTTACTTACCTATTTGTCTAGTCCAATTATAATTAAGATTTATTTCATATTGTAATTTAGATTTATTTTCTATTGTAATTTAGATTTATTTCCTATTTTATTTAGGGTTGTACTTATATAAATACCTCCATATTGGAGAAGAATAAAAATATGAGCGTATCTGAGCATAACTAAATATTTACCCTACTTTGTTTGACATGGTATAAGAGCCTAGGTTTTCTTGTGACTTGTTTTTGCGTTCTCCTTGCAATTTAAGTGCTCTCCTTCCCTCCTCTTCAAGGGAGGGAGGGGGAGTGAAAAGGATATGTTTATTGACGTATCCCCATTACCTTGACGTATTCCCATGAAGATGTTGCTTATTTCTTGACTTCGACGACCTCTTCTCTTCAGGGGGAGAGGAGGAGTGAAGAGAAGTTGTGTCTGTGTGAATTAGCTAAAGTTGATATGGAAGAACTGTTGCTGTTGCCGTTGCCGTTGCCTCTACTACCGCCATTGATGTTGCCTTTGTTTGCTTCGCTTTCCGTTGCTATGGTCATTGCCGATGATGTTGATGTGTTTTGATCTATCTCTACCCTAACCCTAGAGACTACCTATTTTCGTTGCACTATACATCTAGCTTATAATCCTAGTCTGCCGCCGCTGCTGTCTACCTTGCTACCGTCATCGTTGCCTACCTTGCTATTGTCACCGCTGCTCATCTATTCCGCTGCAATTTAACCACCTATCTGCCATGGCTGATTCTGCTACATCTCAGTGTTAGTCAGTGCATGTTTCTCAAGTACCATTGATCATAGGCTTCATCGACCCCTTCTCCTCAGGGGGAGAAAGGGAGTGAAGAGAAGTTGTCTCTGTTGTTTCTGGTGCCAATGCCTTGTATCGCTGTTGATGATGCCTGTTATGTCTCTGCCTTGTTGCTCCTGCCTGTTATGGTGCCAGTATTGTTGCTCATGCCTTTGCTGGTGTGTTTGCCTTGCCTTACCCTATTTTTTAGGGTTTGGTTTCTGCCTTATCTTCTGCCGTGCTCACAGGGCTTTTGTGTTCTGTCTTATCTACTGCCGTGCTCACAGGGTTTCTGTGTTCTGTTATCTGCCTTATCTTCTGCCGTGCTCACAGGGCTTCTGTGTTCTGCCTTATCTATTGTCGTGCTCACAGAGCTTCTGTGTTCTGCCTTATCTGCTGCCGTGCTCACAGGGTTTCTGTGTTTTTCTATCTGCCTTATCTTCTGCCGTGCTCACAGGGCTTCTGTGTTTTGCCTTATCTATTGTCGTGCTCACATGGCTTCTGTGTTCTGCCTTATCTGCTGTCGTGCTCACAGGTTTCTGTGTTATGCTATGTGCCCTATTTTTTAGGGTTTGCTCTTGTGTTTCCGCTGCAAACTTTGCTTTATGTTGTCACTTGTTTCACTCGTGGTTGACAAAAAGACCTTCTCTACAATTGGTGCTTCTCAAGTATGGTGTTCTATGACTTGCTTGTCAAGTTGGGCATGCGAAATATCTTTGCCCAACTTGAGGGGGAGTGTTGGCGAGTCCTTACTTAGTTAGGATTTCGGTTCCTTACTATGTTAGGATTTTAGTTACTTACCTATTTGTCTAGTCTAATTATAATTAAGATTTATTTCATATTGTAATTTAGATTTATTTTCTATTATAATTTAGATTTATTTCCTATTTTATTTAGGGTTGTACTTATATAAATACCTCCATATTGGAGAAGAATAAAAATATGAGCGTATCTGAGCATAACTAAATATTTACCCTACTTTGTTTGACACATTCCACCCGACTTATCAAATTAAAATATTATTTTATTATATAGTGTTTATTGGTTTATTACTTTATAGGCACAATAATTGGGAAATAATAATAAAATACTAAAATAATCACAAAGTCAAACAACCAAAAATCACAGGAGTAGAGAGAAATGTTATTCCACGCATTTAACATTTTAGGTTGGAGTGAGTCTCAACTATTTTTTTCTACATGCTAAAAGTGCCATGTTGCATTTAACATCTCCCTTGGAGATGCTATTAGTTCTTATAAAGTTCTTGCCATATATTTAAGCATAAAAAAATTAGTTCTTATGACGTTTTTATATATTTAAGAACTAATAAATACTCTTGTGAACTATTAGTCTCTTCTAGGGTTGCGACAGAAACCCTCCCTCTTTCTCCTTGCCGACAACCAACCTTTCCTAAGCTAACGGAGGTGGCCAGTGCCTCTCCTCCCCTCCACCCATCTTCTCCCTTCCTATCCTCTTCTCTAATCCATTTCCCTCCCTCTCATCCTCTCTACCCTCTCTTTCCACTTTATTGGGGGCTTTTGTTGGCCTATTTCTCCCCTTCCTCTTCTCCTCCCCAGATCTACTTAGATCTTGGGTTTTTAGCCTCGATCTAATTGGATCTAGGTTTGTTTGTACGTTTGTTTTGTTTGGTTATTTTTGCAGTGTTCTAGGTGGCTGGTGTTGTCTCTGTCTCAGTGTCTGTGACAGTAGTGATGCTGGATTGGGTCTTTCTTTAGGAGAGTTGTGATACCTGGTGGTTGATGTTGGGATGTGGTGGTGTGCCCTGAGGGTTTTGTCTTCAGTTCTAGCACCTATTTTGTTGTCCTTTTTCGTTGTTATTTTGCTCCTTTGCAGCTCGTCTCTGCTATACGCCGCTCGAAGACCTATGTTTGGTCATAGGAGTTTTCTTTGTCAGGTTCTAAGTTGAGTTAGGGTGCTTTTCAAGGGCCATTCTTGTTATTATTTTTGTGCTCTTCCTCCATGTGGTCTCCTAGGTTTCTATCCTTAGTGTGTTTTTGTAGTTCGTGGGCTGTCAAAGGACTATGAGTTTTTCTCATTGAAGGCTTCTTTTGATAATTGGGATGCGATGCAGTTGTCTTTATGAGTCTATTGTGTTGGTGCTTAGTTGTTTTTTTTTTGTTTTTTTTTATGTTCTTGTAACGGTCTTTTGTGGCATGGGGTTTGTCCCAAGTGGTCTTCCTAGGAATGTTTTAATGAGGCTATTGTATTCATGCCAGTCTTTGTATGCCGTTTTGGCTTATAAATGAAATCTTCTTCTTAAAAAAAAGAACTAATAACTTCTTAGTTCTTATAATGTTCTTGCGATATATTTAAGCATAAAAAAAATGGGTTAAATAATCTTTTGGTCACTAGGTTTTATACGAAAATTCAATTTAGTCACTGAGAAAAAAATTTAGCTAAATTGGTTACTATGTTTCCCAAAGTTTACAATTTATAGACATTATGTTATCTCCGTTAAGTGCAGTTTTTATTTTTATTTTTTTAGGAAGCACCTTTAGTCTTCTTCCTCTAACTCAAAGAGTGAAGGTATATTGAGATATTAGGGTGTAAACACGAAAATCCTACGACAAATGAGACTAGAACACGTGTACAAAGTAGTATTTATATTAATGAAATTTAGGGTTACAATCTATGTATAAAATCCTTTGATTCGATCTCCAAAGTGTTTAGAGAAAATTTGTGATTGATACAAGGGTCGTAGAGACTTGATCTTGATCAAATGGGTAGCACAAGGCTTGTTTAGTGATTGAATTTTCTAGGGTGGAGGAACCGACACCTATTTGTTGTGCTTGGTGGCTCTTCCAAAGTGGGGTGAAGAATACAGAGAGTTTTTTTATTCTTCTGAGTGCTTTGTCTTTCTAAGCCCCTTTCCTTTGTCTTGAGGCCTCCTATTTATAGGCTCATGCAGGATTCTTGATCTAAATGTCTTTCCTTCTTAAGGACCTTGCTTTGGGGGATTTTGATTTGATTTAAAATCAATTCCGATAATTTGGATATTGGAAATTTAACCAAATTATCTTCAATTGATTGACTTGATTAATATTTGATTTAAATCAAAGTCAATCACAGAAGATTCTTCCCTTTAATTTTGTCTTCAATTTGAACCATTTGATGCACTTCGCTGGATGTCGACACATGTCACCTTTGACAACTAATCCAATTTTGATGAGTCGTATGCCATGTGAGTGAATCATGAGGCCCACAATTTAATGCACAAAACCTTATTTATTTTCTTATTTAGTGGAATTTTAATTCGCCAAAATTTCTTTGTCTATAAATTAGCCCACTTCACGATGCACTGTAGATATGTGCTTGTCACATGTAGGAGGTGTAGCTTAAACCATGTATCATTCAAGATATTATTCATCTTTTGGGTATGTAGATTCCCCAATCAGATTTGCAAGATCCAACATTCTCCCGCCTTCATGCGTAAGCAATTTCATACTTGTGCGGCTCCGTATAGGCAAGTAACTTGATATTGCCTTGAATATCTATGAGACTCAATAAATATCCGGTTAAAATCTCCGAGTGAAAGTTACACAATCTTTCCTAAACTGAAATCTTCGAGGCATGCAAGGAATAGGAAATCCTAGCACCACCAGAAGCTTCGATGGCCTTTGGCATCTTTAAATTGCGCTGCACTTATGGATATTGAGATTAACCAAATTGAACAGCAAAGACTTCTCCTCTTGTCAACAAGAAGGTCCCACAGATTTGAGTTACTTGCACCATTTGAATTCATTTGGCAATCAAAGTGGTGAGACTTGGCTTTCTTTTTCTTTCAATCAAAGACGTTTGTACTTCTTAATATACACACACACATATATATATATATATATATATATATATATATATGACATGAATACTCATGTTGCGTGCACCTGTTTTGTTTTGTTTTGTTTTTTGTTTTTTGTTTTTTTTCTTTCTTTTTGGGCCTGCGTATGTTTCGCTCTAGCCACATATCCCCAAATACATATTGAACCCACTTTTGTTTATGTTGTTGCTATGTATGTGTGATGATATCACCTAGCTTTGACTTTGTCATATATGATATTAAGTTTATGACATCGACTTTTTTTGTCTCTTTTTTTTTTATTTTTTTATTTATTTTTAAAGGCAATGTGAAAGTAAATGAAGAACGTAGATGTACTATAACGCTAGGGTTTGATCCATCTCTCGATTTGGTGATAACTCGCTCAAGTGCTTAGGCTTTACATAGTGGAGAACGAGCGAAGAATGTAGACGCCCTATATCAATTGGGTTTGATCCATCTCTTCGATTTGGTGATAACCCGTTCAAGCGCTTAGGCTTTACGTAGTGGAGAACGAGCAAAGAACGCAGACGTCCTATACCGCTTGGGTTTGATCCATCTCTCCAACTTGGTGATAACCCGCTCAAGCGCTTAGGCTTTACATAGTGGAGGACGAGTGAAGATTGCTTCTTGTGGCATTCCATCTTTATCAGGATCCCTAAGTTTGTACAAGTAAGCACTTCTCCTTGACTGTTCTAGTTTCTTTTCTATTGTCCAAGTATGAACTCATTAGCCTGATACTGAATATTGTTTCATGTCGTTCACCTTATAAAGGTGTCCTTCTTCAAATGTTTCAAGAAAGGCATCGTCACTATTCTTGTGGATGAAAATGATACTCGGGACGAAGGTACCACATTGCTTGTAGGTGCGCCCATCCTAGCTTCAGAGGTATCCGAGGTGGACAATTCTCTCCATATCCTGTCTTGGTCTCAAGAGGTGTTTTGTCAACTGAGCTGCTTCAAAAAATCCAAGTCTACGAATAGGGACCTTCACTCCACAGTTTTACAATTAAAGTCCGTGCATCATGCAGAAACCGCTTCGTTAAGGGCATTCAAACTTCTTATTGACTGAGTCCATAATGGAGCAATGAGTTGGAGTTCTGTTCTCCCGACAATCGGTGAATCTACATTTACCGAGTATTACTGGGAATGGCTTGAAGATGTGCTAAGTAGAAATACTCAGGTTCTTAAGAGTGTCAGTCTGTATAATGCTATATTTGCCTCATTATTTAGCTACGATCGGCATGCTCCAGTCATCCGAGTCTTTTGTGAGTATTGGTGTCCAGCGACAAATACTCTTCATACATTGCAAGGGGAAATGTCTATTTCCCTTTGGGACCTTCATGAAATCGGCAATCTTCCTATTATATGCTGATTTTATGATAAGGTTACTCTTAGTGCTGAGGGTCTTAACAAAAAAGACCAGAGAGGCTTGCCTTATATCCCACACATTTGCCGCTATTTGTTCTTAGCATACCACAAAATTTTACGGGATGCTAAAAGAAAATCTGGAGTAAGGATGATTGCTCGGATAAAATACTGGTATCGGGGGCCATTCAAATACAAAAGGCCTTCGAGGAAAAACATATGGAACAAGTCGCAAAAGCCAAAGGAGGCTCTGATCTATCTGGCATTATTGCGGTGACACTGAAACGCACTGAGGGGGAGGAAAGGGTTTTTGAAGATTTGGGTATAACTGATGAAGATATGGAAAGATCATACTTGGTTGCCTTCCTTACTTGCTGGTTATGCAAATTTTTATTTCCCAAGGACGATGTTACTTTGATCAGACCGAGGGTTTTCAAAGCTGCCAGTCAAATGGCGCAAGGTGTACCATTTGGCCTAGCAATTCTAGTATTGGCTAGCATTTACAAGGGGCTTAACGATATTTCTAGTGTCGATGATCCAGGGAATTGTGCAACTGTTCTTCCTTTCCATTATGTATATGGGTGGTTAGGCGAATACTGCGACACACACTTTTCATCTTCATCTTATGAGAAGTCTACTCCTATCATGACAAGGTTCTCAAGAAGACTTTCAGAGAAATATTTTGAAGATTCAACAACTCGAGCTTTGTTCTGGACATGTGATAAAGTGGAGATGAGCCGCCTAGCAAGAGTGTTTTCAGAATACAAATGACTGGTTGATGAAGACCATATTCCCAAAGAAGACTTTGCGTATTTGATGTGCGTTCATTCAGGATATGTTTGTCTACAACTGGAAAACTACTGAGTCATCCAACCTTATAGCCCGCACCGGTTCAGTATACAGTTCTACTATGTGCAATATATGCTGGGAAAACTTAAAGATGACATCCAGAATGAGACTGTGCTATCAGTGTATTCACATTGTGTTGTGAATTTTAGACAACCTGAAAAATGGAGATTGTAAAGATTATTCTAAACACAAATTATATTCGCAAGTGCACAAGGTCAATCGTAATATAGTATGGAAAATACGAGGTCATTCCCACGAGGATTGAGTTCAACTTCCAATTAGTCTAACCTAATTTACTTCACAAAATACTTTAACTACTCTATTTATATAAACAAGAAATTAAACACGTAGCATACTCACGTAAACACAAAAGGGATTTTTGAAAGAATGATTTAATTAACAACGAAATTAAAAGACAAAACAAGTAGAAAGTCACAAAACACAAGGATGAGAAATTCAAATTGATAAAAGCATTAGGACAATGAATTCACCACTAGTAATCCGATCTGGCCTCTTATTAACCTATCTATTAACTAACCATTTGATGTCGCCGCTTAGTTTTCCTTTTTCATGAATTACCTATGGTATTTAGTCTAACTTGTATATTCCTACATGCAATTCGCCTATGGTATTTAAGTCAAATATCAACACATAGAAACTCATTAAGATCAGTGAAAACCTCCAAGAAGCATGTAAACCCTAGGAGTATGGTATTTACCCTAGACGAATTACAAATCCTAATCACAAGAAGCAAGCCTCAAATGAAGTATGGTATTTACTCTAATTTGCATCCGATTAACTCAATTAAAAGTCTAGATGGTGATCAAGCATCAAGATAATCAACCAAGTTATTAAGCACAGTGATTAAGAATCCAACATCAAACGGCAATCAATAGATAGGTAAAATAAGAAAACTAGATTATCATACGAGGGCTACATCATGCCCTAGCAAAAGAAAATTAGTTACACATAATCATAGAATTCGACATAAGCAAAAGGTAAAGTGCCGAATACCCCCTTAAACTATCACGCTTTTTGAAATCTACACCCTGAATTAATTTTTTAGCCAATTTAGCCATTGTACTAAATTTTATCGCCAATTTACCCCCCACCATTAATTTTTGACAATTTCCATCCAAATCTCTGTTAAAAAAGTCACATGTCAGGCACATGATTCATTGTTGAATTAAAAATTGATTTTTTAACCTCTCTCTTATTCTGTCTCTCTCTGCTGGTCTTGAACCCAGATGGATTTTTGGCTTTGAACACAATTCCAACAAGCTATTGGAGACCAACAATTTTTTTTTTCTCTGCTCCGCCAAAGAGCTCAAATGAGAGAAATCAATTGAAGATAGAAGAGGTTAAAATCAATCACCGGAAAATCCAAATTGGGGGCTGGGTAATATGGGTTTTGGAGGGGCAGGGTAATCTGGGTTTCAATTGTGTTGGTTCTGGGCACAGATATACTTAAGTAGGTTGCGGAGTAGAAGAACGAAAAATTGAATTTACTTCCTGCAAAATTTTATTAAGACGTTGGATACAAATTAAACCTTACTTTAAAGACAAAATTTCTAGGGTAGAAGATTGCCAAAAGTAAACTAATACATCTGAGTAAGGCGGCATCTGGTGGCTAAAAATAATTACATCCTCATCCTGTTTCAACATTCCAGATCAGAGAGCCTTGATATCTACCTTCCCTTGATACACACTTAAGAATTGAGGTACTTCGCCAAGATATCTGTTCACAAATATCTCCAGGAACTGCTTCTCTGCAGGTTTCAACAGAGAACCCAGACTCAAGTTCTCATTTATGAGACCGTTCAACAACATAACTTTAACAACAGAGCACCTTGGGATAAGTCAAATTGAACCAAATTGGGGGCTGGGGATTTTGGAATAGATTTTTCGGCGGTTGTCTTGGCTTGGTATTGTTGGGGTAGGGTGGGCTGAGGCATAGGAGGAAGAAATAGGGAGAGAGAAGAAGAGAGAGAGAGGGTTCACAGAGAAGAACTAGGTAATCTAGGTTGCAGGGAATCAAGTGCCTAACATGTAGACAGAAAATTGGATGAAATTGCATGAAAACTAACGGTATGGGCTAAATTGACCATTTAAAATAATCTGAGGGCTAAATTGGCTGAAAAAATAATTCATGGTGGAGATTTCGACAGTCGATATAGTTCAGGGGGTATTCGGCAGTTTACCCTAAGCAAAAACATAAGGAAAAACCAATAAAACTTAGCCAATTGCGGTGCTCTTCCGGCGTCTCCAATTTCTCATAGTCTTTGCATGACTCCAAAGGAGTTGTTCCTCGTGTTAAATAAAACACCACACGTATATTCCTACCCTAGCTGGGCTTTTACAGCAGCCCAAAAATAAAGAAAAACCTAATTAAAACATAAATTCAAAATGGGTAAGTAATTGACTCTTGTTCCTACTTTGACTGGGATAACACGTCAGTTACTTTGCACGCATGTTTGGGGTCATTCCTCCTCCAAGAAAATTCAGAAAAAAAATATGTAAATTGTAGGTCTTTGTCTTATCTTTCCAGCCATATATTCCACGCCTTGAGGAAAAATCAGGAAAGTCTTCGAATAATCATTCTTCCACAGCAGTACAGTTTTGACTGGATTGCACCTTATGCTTACTTAACTTTAAAGACTGCTCTTATTCGCTGCTCCGAAAATTCTAGAAAAATTCCACAATCATCTTCAATATCTTAGCTTTCATCTCCAACTGGTCTTGTACTAAAACTCCACCAAAAAGTCATATTTCCGTTGAAAACCAATTACTTGCTCTGGAAAGCTGAAAATTGAGAAAAATAAAGTAACAAGTCCTTTTTAAATCAAATTCTCCTACAAAAACTAAGTATAAAGAGTACTTAAATGTGTAAATTTATGGAATTATCACATTGGAAGTCATGATTAAATGTTGGCACTGCATTTATAATAACACTACCTGCTAAGGACAATATCCGGGAATCTGAAGTCACCTATGATTATGTTGTTTGGTGGTCAAAGGTGCATCGCTTTGAATCAACGAAGTTAAAGACAGTTTCAACTATAGGCAAGTCATTGTCATTATCTCAGCCGAAATCTTTTAAGTCTCAAGACAACAGAACTTTAGTTCATAATAAACCCATACGTGGTAAAGTGCACATAGCTCATCCAGAAGTTGAAGGTAGTTCTACTACTCCTACGCCTCAAGTTCAATACGCACCTCCAGTTGATGTTCCTCTAACTCGAGTCCCTAATGATTTAGGAGAAACATAAAGTATAGCAGATTCACATGAAGATTTTGTTCCCCTCGATCAACGAATTCGCAATTTAAAGCGTGGACATATAAGTAGCAATGAAGACGGTGAAGTCAACTTCAGGCATAAGAAGACAAGTGTCAGATCTCTCTATTGCGACCTGGACACGACATACCCACTCAAAGACACATTTTTTTGTGACGTGCCTGCTGTTTCCCAACCAGTTCTAATAGACGTGGTATGTAATTTATTTCACTTTGATCCCTTTTTTTGAAAAAATTTATTTTTTATCCTTTTTTTTAATAGGGAGAAATCATGCATCATGTTCCTACTGTGTCCGAGCTTGTACCATTTAATCCTTTGCCTATTAAAAGGGTAAATGATACTTTGCACCGAATAAGTGGTTTTGGTGTTAGCCGAGGTATATTCAAATCTTTGTCACGATCCATGTTTAGAAATCTTGGAGTGTACTTGCTTAACCATTATTCATCAATCAATGTAGGCTCGCTTAAGCAACAACATTTATCAAAGTCGGCTAATCAAGCATCTACCTCTGAAATGTCATGTGGGGAACCCAAATTAGGTGTTGCATACAAAACCCTTCGCAAAGTAGTTTCTGTGTTAGGAAACCAAATAAAAAGCATAATCTTGAAGGCTTCATTCAAAGATGAGCTTGGTAAGTTGTTGACTACCCTTGACAATGTAGGGGCGGGTGTCTCATCTCTACTAGCTATAATCGATGCACTTATGGTGACTGCAATTGACTATTATTCTGCACACTCTACTTACTCCCAAAAGCTATCTCTAGAGGTTCAAAGTGATCGTTTAACTGTTGTTGACTCTTCACTTTCTATCGCTTTGGCCCTACAACAAGTTGTAGAGTTTCATCAGTTTTTCGTACTTGAGTCTATTTAGTCTATCAACACGCATATGGAGGAGTTGAAGAGAGAACAAGAACAATTGGAGTTAAGACTGCTCAACTAAATGAATCACTTTCGAAGAGTGATGCACAACTTTCACATCATCATGGTGAGGTTACTCACTAGAGAGAGGATAAGATTGTAGTTGAAGGAACTCCTATATTGTCAACTGCCGATGCTGAGGCTTTAGATGCATTACGAGTCTCTTTTGAGACATTACGTAACGGCTTTAGGGACTTGTCTTGGGAATAGCAAATTTTTTGTTGTTGTAAACTTTCTTTGCTTCGTTTATTTTGATGTGACTAAACTTGGAGTTATTTGTCCAAGCTGCCTACATACCCTTGATGAAAAGGGATCAAGTCATCACGTAGTTGAAAGGGATTTTCTTTTTGTGCCCTATCTTTTCCTTGAGCCGCCCTTTTGGGTTTTCAACTCAACGGACATTAATATGCTCTTAATATGCTCTAACTTTTGCTTGAATAGCCCTTTCGGGTTTTCAATCCAACGAGCCCTTTTTTGTTCTTTTTTTTTTTTTAAATGTTGGTGCCGTGCACAGTTTAGGCTCATGCGGGCCAGGAGCTTGGTATTCACTTCATGCAAAGTGTCGTTTCAAGAACTTTCCATTGATAGGGCCGACTCTTAAGCCGTCCTGGGCCACGATCTTGCAAGCACCACTTGTGTATACTTCGTGTACTGCACAGGGTCCATCCCATTTCGAAGTAAATTTACTTTCGATTTTGTGTGTTGTGATGATCGGTCTACTTAATGCAAGGACGAGATCTCTTACCTGAAAAGATCTAGGGCGGACTTTCTTATTAAAAGCATTCGAAAGCCGAGCTTGATAACACTTTAAGCGTTGTTGCGCTTCAAGTCTCTTTTCGTCTTTCTTCTAATGCTTCTAGCTCTTGTAGACCCAGCTTCGCATTTTCTTCATCAGTTAATCCCTCTTATATGGCCATCCTTAATGATGGAATTTGACTTTCTAAAGGCAAGACTACTTCCACGCCATACACAAGCGAGTATGGTGTAGCCTGAGTAGAGGTCCGATATGTCTTCCGGTAAGCCCATAATGCTTCATTTATTTTTTCATGCTAGTCTTTCTTGGTTCTCCCGACAACTTTCTTCAACAGGTTGCAAAGAGTTTTGTTGAACGCTTCTACAAGACCGTTGGCCGGGGCATTGTACATTGAAGAGTTGCGTTGCTTGAAACCAAAATCTTCACATAGTTTATCCATCAAACGGTTTGAGAATGGCTTTCCATTGTCTGTGATGATGTAACGCGGCACACCGTACCGATGAATAATGTTTACTTTGATAAAGCTCACTACGTTTTCTTTCATCACTTCCTTTAGAGGCACAGCTTCTGCCCATTTTGAAAACTAGTATGTGGCTGCAATGATGTAAGAATGACCGTCATAAGATTTGGGTGCTATCGATCCCACCACATCAAGACCCCATGCATCAAATAGCCAAGAAGTAATTGTGGGATGCAGTGGCTCCAGCGGCTAGTGTATAAAGTTGGCATGGAATTGACATGCCTGGCATTTCTTTACATAATCCATGCAATCCTTGACCATAATCGGCCAATAGTAGCCCATCCTTTTTATTTGGAAATGTAGCTTTGGCCCCGATTAATGTGCTCCACAAATACTTAAGTGAGCCTCTTCCCGGCTTCAATGGGACGACCTCAGTTAACGTGGGCATAAAAGACCTAGACTTCTACTTTCCACCAATGATCAACTCGTAAACTTTTATGATCATTGACAAAATCTCCCCTATAATGGCATCTAGGGCATACCATGTATTGGCAAGATTGACACCATTACTTCCGCCACACCAGAAAATCTGTTACACAGCGACCAAGTAATTGCGAGAAAATGCTCAGCCCAAGGGTTGAAGAAATGCAAGAAAGCACAGTTCATACCGGTAAGCCGGACATAACAAGCATGGGAGGAAGTAAATCTCGTTCTTGGCAATCAAGCAGACCAAAAAGGAAAGGGAATAGCCATCTCCCAATAGCAATCAAAGACTCAGGACTAATAGCAATCAAGCCAAAGAGAGAAGCGTGGATTGGCTGGCGCCTAAACCAGAAGAGAAGGTCGAGCTAACCACTTTCCTCCATAACAACAAAGACGTGTTTGCATGATCATCGTTTGACATGCATAGAATCGACCCGCAAATCATCTATCACCGGCTGCATGTCAACCTAGCCAACAAGCTAGTAGTGTAGAAGAGACGCAACTTCGCTCCCGAGTGAGTTGCAATCCTTGAAGCCGAAATTGACAACCTCCTAGCCGCCGACTTCATTGAAGAAGTCTCCAACATAGATTGGTTGGCCAACATTGTTCTGGTGGCAAAGAAAACCAAGGCAAGTGGAGAGTTTGCGTGGACTACACTGACCGCAACAAGGCATGCCCAAAGGACAAATTTCCAATGCCCAGAATTGATCAACTCGTGGATTCAAATTCCGGTAATCAACTGCTCAGCTTCATGGATGCCTACTCCATTTACAATCAAATCATGATGCACGAAAACGACAAAGCAAAGGCCTCCTTCATTGTCGAAAAGGTACCAAGTTATGCCATTTGGGCAAAAGAACACTAAAGCAACCTACCAGAAGCTTGTGAACAAAATATTCAAGGAGCAGATCGGCAAAACCATGGAATTCTATGTCGATGACATGTTGGTTAAAGCTCCCGAGCGAGCAAATCACATCAAGAACCTTGTCGAAGCCTTCAACTTACTCCGAAAGTACCGTATGAAGTTGAATCTGAACAAGTGCACATTTGGAGTCTCGTCTGGCAGATTTTTGGGATACTTGGTCACCCAAAGAGGCATCGAGGCTCATCCAAATCAAATCAAGGCCATCCTCAACATGAAGTCACATGCCACCATGAAGGAGATCCAAAGTCTGACCGGTCGAGCAGCCGCTCTTAGCTGATTCCTTTCAAGATCTACTGACAAGTGCAGCCCATTTTCCAGGGCCTTGAGGAAAGGACAGCAGGACAAATGGGACAAGAAGTGTGAAGTAGCCTTTCAAAACTTGAAGGCATACCTTACTTCACCTCCCCTACTTTCGAAGACTCTGTCAGGAGAAAACCTGTTTGCCTACTTGGCAATGTCCAACTCAGCCGTTAGCTCAGCTCCCACCCGAGAAGAGCTATGGTCCCAACATCTGATATTCTACACGTCAAAAGCTCTTCTCGATGCAAAGACTCGCTATTTGAAAATGGAGAAGCTCATTTTGGCACTTGTAGTTTTCGCATGAAAGTTAAGACCCTACTACCAAGCTCACCAAATCATTGTCATGACCGACTTTCCTTTCAGATCAATTCTACACAGCTCTGACGCTTCTCAGTGACTTATAAAATAGGCTATAGAATTCAGTTAGTACGACTTTCTCTACCAGCCTTCAGCTGGTATAAAAGCCCAGGCTTTAGCAGATTTCGTTTCATAGTTCACTTTATCAGCCGAAGAAGAAAAACGGGTCAACAAAAACAAGGAAGGTCTAAAAGTAAGCAAGACCTCCTCCGTCAATTTTGACCTACCCAAAAACATGTGCCAGTTGAGCGTAGATGAAGCGTCAAATCACATGGCAGCTAGAGCAGGCATCATCATAATCACCCCGGACGAAACTATGTTGGAGTAAGCTATCACACTCGGCTTTCCAGCTTCCAATAATGAAACAGAATACGAGGCATTGCTCACTGGACTGCGCGCAACAAAAGAATTGTCAATCAAGAGACTGGCCATCTGTTCAGACTCCTAGCTAATCACTAATCAAGCCTCAGGCAAGTACATGGAAAAACACCTGAGAATGATCTAGTACCTCAACAAAGTCTAAGATCTTTTGAAGGCATTTCCTACCTTCAACATCCAACAAGTTCGTCGAGTAGAGAACACTCATGCAGATGCGTTGGCAAATCTAGGATCAACGCTGGACACCCAGGTCAGACGCTTCATCCCGGTCGAGCACCTTGATCAGCAAAGCATTGATGAGGCAAAACAAACATATTCAATGCAAATTGATGAGAACCCCAGCTAACAAGACCTCATCATCGATTACTTTGTGAATGAAAATTTCCCAAGGTACAAGTCCGAACCTAGAAAGGTCCAGCAAAAAGCCGTGAGATACTACATGCAAGGCAATAAGCTCATTTACATATCATACTCTGGTCATCATCTCACATGTATAAGGTACTCTCAAACACTTGAGGTGCTCTGTAAAATCCACAATGGCGAGTGTGGCAACCACTCTGGGGCCAAGTCACTCACCCAGAAAGCTTTAAGCATATGCAACTTCTGGCCTACCATATGCCACGACTCTACGAAGTGTGTCAAAAGGTGTAATCGATGCCAATGGTACAAGCCAGTTCCTAGCCTACCTGTCGAAATGTATCATCCGCAGAACTACCCATGGCCATTCATGCAATGGGCAATTGACTTAGGGGGCCCTATGCCATTGACACCTGCCAAGAAAGACATGATGATCGTCGCCACCAACTACTTTACTAAATGGATTAAGGCCGAAGCTCTATTCCCTACTAAAGAATTCGACGTGGAACGATTTCTAGAAGAACATTGTCTGCCGATTCGGTTGCCCACAGTTGCTGGTCACTGACAATGAGTTGCAGTTCATAGGCAAGCAGACCACAGGATTCTTTGCAAAGTATGGCATCAAGCAACACTTGTCTACTCCAAGATATCCACAAGGCAATGACCAGGCAAAAGCATCCAATAAAATTGTGCTAGACTACCTAAAGAAAAGATTAGAAGGCGCCGAAGGGAAATGAGTAGATGAGCTCCCTGGAGTTCTATGGGCCTATTGGACTACCAAAATGAGATCAACCGACGAAACCCCATTTTCCTTGGCATGTGGAACAAAGGCAATCATTCCACTTCAAATCATTGTCCCCTCCATAAGTATTGATATGGGCAACATTGGCCAGAATTTCGTGCAGGAAGCATGCATGTAATGCTTAGGAAATGAACTTTAGCCACAACCTATACAACAAAAACATTCTAAATGGCAGATTCATTTTGTTTATACTAGTTGAGCTAAACCTTTTTCATTTTAAACCAAGTATCTTAGCCTAGTCTCTTTGAACACAAATAGAAAAAAGGAAAAGGGAATAGTAATTTGCCCTTGATGACCTTTTCTTGATTTCTCAAGAATGAACACCTTTGTTGGAAAGGCCTTTTGTTTATCTTGATTTTGACTCCTTCACCTTAAGGCTCCAAGATTGGAGTCATCTACCTCACCACACCAAATGCTCCTAGAGATGAAGAGAAGGCAATCAAGAAGTATGGATGCTAGTCTACTTCTTGATTGGACCAATTTTTGGTTTATGGAAGATGAGATACAAAGATGATCACTCATCAACCAAAGTAGGAAACCAAAAACCCTAGCTAGGTTTTCTCCAGAGTTTAGCTTATATATGACAACACAAAAAGGCAAGGGGAGAGCTTCCCCTTAGTTGCCAAAATTTGGGTGGGTATTTAGGGCTCCATTTGGTCCATGGGTCATGTCATCTTATGCCACTTATCCCTTGGGCCCAATAGCCTTTTGGGCTATTTTGTCCCTTTCCTTTTAAATCATATTTAAAGGCCCAATCCAATATTTCTATATGTCAATATTAATTCTATAATTAATCTTTTAATTATAATTTAACTATTAAATTATAATTATAGTCTTACTTAATTGACCCGGTCGAACTATTTGACTTTGGTCAATTGCTCCGGTCAACATGTTGACTTTTGACCGTTGACTTTGACATTTGATTATCAACCATTGACTTGTGTGTCCTCATTTCATTTCCCTTCATTTATACCTCTAATCACATTCTTTGGGTGTGCAGATCCGTAGGTTCCCTTTAGAAAGGTAGTGGGTTGACTCAACTCCTCAGAGATGATATACGAATTTAATTCCACAATTTAATTCTTCCTATTAATAAAGGTTAATTGAAACCTTTGAGGACATCCACAAACCATGGTTGTCGTCTAACAGCAAGTCACGGTTATCCGAGCTAAATGAGACGTTGTGAAAGAACCTATTCAAATTGGAATAACCGTGCAATTGAATCATTCTCTTATGTCAATACTCCCTATTCACATTATTAGATCATGGAATCCAATTGTCAATATTCTAATGTGAATCATTCATTTTATATGATTATCCTGGTAAGATTTGAAAACTTTTTCTTTCAAGTCTTATCCGCTATTCTGCGCAGAGATTTGACCAATCATATCTTGGAGTATTCTCTCTCCTTTACTGAGAGTAAAGATTTCTTATTGTACATTCATCTGCTTCCATGACTCTATTGAGAATCCTGATGAGAACCTAAGTTATGCCTACTTCAGCATGACCGTATAATGCCCTCAAAGATTAACAACATAGCCACAAAACATCTTTGATGCCTCATGTCTAAGGATTAGTTTGCACCATTGCCATTTATGACTTCCAACTTGACACGTGAGTAAAGACTTTCATGCTGTAACTCATGTGTTGGATCACATTCAGTGTACTTGTTCTTCTACAAGCACCTACACACATATGGATGTGTCTCCACACTTAATGACTTGAGACCTTGCCATTACCTACATATAGAGATGATACTGTGTGTACTGGTCTTTGCGGAATATTGACGCCCAATCAATATTCCTATGACCAGGAACATATTCAGGATTTAAGGATGATAAAAAGTCTCCATGTATGCAATCTCATTACATAGCTCTCATATCCACTTGTGTATTCCTTAGACTATGGTTGTTCTACATATTGAAAAATAATATATGATGATTTAATGTATAAAACAACATTTCTTGCCCATTGATAACATAATATGTCTTTTATCAAAGATATCATTAACTCTAACTATTACATAATTAGTTGGCTCTAAGGGCATATTTCTAACATTCTGAGCAAATGAAGGTCAACCTTGACCTACTCGAAGAACAGCGCGAAAATGACATTGTTCGAGTTGCAGCTTATAAACACCAATTGAAGTCTTACTATAACAAGATAGCCAAGGTTAGACAATTCCAACCTGGCGACCTTGTGCTTAAAAAGGCCTTCATCACCGTGCAAAGACAAGGATCAAAGAAGATGAAACCTAATTGGGAAAGCGCTTACATGATCAGCCGATCCAGGAGCAGAAGAAGCTATACACTTGATAGCCCAGAGGGAAAAGAAGTTCCAAGACAATGGAATGCTTATCACCTCCGAAGGTACTACCCATGAAGCTTCCGCCTATCAGCTCAATTCCAAGCAGGCGATTGAGCCTTCTCCGTTTCAGATGAAGAAAAGTTACTTTTGATGTTTTGAAAGTAGTTTCCATTCAATAAAGTGAAGTCATCACACAAACATCAATGCAAGTCCAATTTTTCATTCAATGAAGTGTTCGAGAGAAAGCTAGTCCAAAAGGTCCTAAGGGAGACGACTCATCCTAAACATCCTAAGGGAGACATAGGATACCATCCAAAACGTCCTAAGGGAGAGGTAGGACCCCAACCAAAACGTCCTAGGGGAGATGTAGGATGTTGTCCAAAATGTCCTAAGGGAGACATAGGACCTCATCCAAAACGTCCTAAGCTCATATAGGATACAGTCTAAAAAGTCTAAAGGAGACGTAGTACCCTGTCCAAACGTCCTAACGGAGAATTAGGACACCACCCAAAGTGTCGTAAGGAAGACGTAGGGCACTGTCCAAAGCATCTTGAGGGAGACGCAGGGCACTGTCCAAAACGTCATAAGAGAGACGTAGGATAACATCCAAAGCTTCCTAAGGGAGAAGCAGAAGAGCACCTCCCAAGTCGGCGGTGGGTAAACATTCAAGCATTCAAAGAAAAAACTCACTTAGTTGCCCAACCAAGACGCCAACAAGCTATTCAAGCAATTCACAAGATTTAGTGCAAATTGAAATGAAAGAAATGATTGAAATTTTCATAGCAAAGTGACCAATTGGTTGAGTCCAACAAAAAAAAAAGGTCAACCAAGACCAATTATTGCAAAGTGATTCAGGATCCGCTACCTCCTTAGCTTTGGTGTAATCAGCTACAGCCTCCGCGACTCCATCCTGCTCGACCACCTGCTCATCAGTTGTAACCACTTGCTCACCGGCTGCAACTACTAGCTCATCAACCTCAGCCGCAAGCTCAATTGCCTCAACCACCTCATCAGTTGCACCCTCCTCAACTTGATCCACCTTAGCTGCCTGCTCATCATCAATTGCAGTCACTTGTTCACCTTGAGCAAGGGGCACTTCTGGGTAGAACAACTCCATATCTCCATCTTCAATGGGGGTTATATGAAGCAACTTCTCTCTTGCAATCTAAGCATCAACAATGGCTTCAGACTTGGGCACTTTAGTAGCTTCTTGGTGGGACTTGAACTTGTCTAGCAACTAGTCATAGCTATGGATCATGTTAGTAAACTCATGATCAAGACAATCATAAGCCTCATTTTTATCATGAAGGGCAACAGCAGTACAGGTAAATTCCCCATCCTTTAGTGTGAAGGAATTCTCCAGCAGGAACAAGTTTCTCTTCAAGTTCGAAATTTTAGTCTCAAAGTACTTTCGCTCGATCGAGAGCAGGTCAGTCAAGGCGACATTCTTCTTCTCCAGCTTTTCAAGTTCCGAAGAATGAGTAACGGTAGATGAGCTCCGGATGACCTTAATGGCGTAAGTCACTCATTTTTTAAGTAGAGCAAGAGCGTCACTCTTCCGCTCTTCTGGAGAAAGACTTGAAAATGCGCCGAGATCATCAGCACAAGTAGACGAACCTTTCAGAAGGTTACTCTTAAGTAGATCAGGTAGACACATATCCCCAGCATGGCTAGATTTGGTCTTCCTGGGTAGATTATCGCAACCTTTAGCTCGAGCAGATGACTATTTTGCCGCATGCACTGTCGCCATCCTCGCTTCAAAAGGAGTCAACAAGGCTAGACCAGCTCCACCCTTGGTCTCTCGTATTTCAGAAAATGGCATGCGCTTACCAAGCGAAGAAGCAACTTTCTCAGTTCTGTCCTCCTCTTTAGATTGGTGTAGACAATTCAAACTTTATGAGGAAGATTAGTTGCTCTCCGCTGCTCGGCAAGAGAATCAAGCTTGGCACCAGCATCCTTACAGAGTATATCACAGTCTTTGACTTTTCAACTGAAGACTTAGGCATGGGATCCCTAATATCTCGCATGTCATACGCCTTCTTGCTATCAACGCCCACAATATGGTTAACTATAGTAGACGACGAAAGAGCAACTTTCACTTGAGACTTCTGAGCAGACGAGACCTCCTTCGTAGAAAAGGCTTTACCACAACGGAAGGAAGACGAGGCTTCTTCTTCATAGGGGAAGCCTCCCTGACTCAGGAGGATGCAACTTCATCTTTGGAAAGCTTAGGAGCTACCTTCCTCTTTCCAGAAAGTTTAGTCGAGGAATCCTCCTATTCGTCAGGTTGATCATTCGAGTCGAGGCCATACTGCTTTCACCTTTCAACGTCCCTGGCAAGGGGCAGGCCACTAGCCTTCCTTCGATGCTCGCTTAGCCGCTAGCGCCATTCGCAAAATCTCACAGGGATGTTTAAGGCTCGACGGACCTTAGCCTTGCCCGGTCCAAGATCAAGCTTTTTGGTGATATCCTTAACTGCAAGAAGAAGACAAAAGTCAGTCAGCCACACATAAAATAAAAAAAATCAAGTAAAATTGAAGTAGATTAGTAGATTGTGACATACCATTGCAGTAGGTGATGGGAACGATTGGACCGTCATCTACATCATCTTCCCACTTGCCACGGACCTCCAAAACATCAGCATTCCACACGTGGTCTACTTGGCTGAGACTGTCAAACAGCTTGGCATTACACACATATAGCTTAGCATACTTCTCGCAACATCCCACCTCGAAGAAGTAAAAGAACTCTCGCACCATCAAGCCCAACTTAAAGAAGCAATTCATATTGTCAAAACAAATGATCCCCCGATAGATGTTGGGAGTACACTGGCGTGGAGCACATTCCATTACGCAAAACACCCTCCTGAAAAACTTCGACATGAGAAACGTAAAGCCCAAGGAAAAGTAGAAAAGTCGGAAGATGATGATCCTAGCATTTCAAGTCCGTGCGAGGTACATCATCAGTTGAAGGCTCCGCCAACTTGACATGTACATCCTTTGGTATGGCAGAGGCAAAGGGGTCATGCCATTTCTAAAATTGAGCCTCGGTCATGACACGGTACAAGTTTGCCACGAACCTCTTCTTGTACACTTTGGAGCTGCCCACAAATACAAGGGCACTTGTGAACCGGGTAATCAACTACCTTTCTCGGAAGACATGATAGTTGAACAACTGCAAAAAGGGAAGAAAATTACAAGTCAAATACCAAGTCCAAACCCTAGTTTGCAGCACAAGACAAAAGAGAAAACAAAAAACAAAAAAAACAAGCGGGAGAAGCCACGCGGCCCAAACCGCCAGTGCATCCCTTCAGTCCGAGCTAAGCCACAGCAACCCAACAGGCCGCAACACAGCTATAGGGACCTCGGTGCAACCATCTGAGGTATGGTCCCGCAATTGGCCATCATGCAAGCATGCCAACTCGCACCGAGAAGAAAAGAAAAAAAAAAGGGACGACACCATCACCTCCACCGGTCGCTCCTGGCGCTACTGCAACATCTCGACGACAACCAGCCAACAACTGCCAACTGGTCCTCACCGCGAACAACAGAAAAAATTTATTTTTCGCAACAGCCACCGGTGTCCACCACCGTCGTCGCGTCACGGCAACAACTGACAGGGCTAGCCAGCCAGTCCTCGCCGTGAAGAAAATTTGAAGAAAAATAAAAATAAAGCGTGACTTACCTTGGTGTACACAACAACTTCTCTCCTCGACAAGCAATACAATCCTCTAAGATCTCTCTCACAAGCTAGAAAGTATAGGAAAAAAGTTTGCGATATGAAGAGGAGTGAAGAGAAGCCTTGTATTTATAGTGGTTGGGTATTCTTGACCTAGAAGGAATAACAAGCTCATTCCAATTGGGAACCCAACTTCTAAAAAGAAATAGAAAGCCTCCTCCAGTCAGGAGCCCAGCTCACAAAAGGAAGCCTAGAAGCAGTTGGAAAGCCCGGTAAATATTTCTCACCTCCTCCATGCCACGCATGTGCCATGAAAAAATTAGGGGGCATTTGTGGGAGCAAATATTTTGACAACCAATCATGAGGCGCCACGTTTAGGTTCCAAGCATTGTGTAGATTCCTCTAGTTTAGGTTTTATTTAAATTCTAATATCAATCTTAAATTCCATATAGATTACTGATTTTGAATATTTAAGGCTCGTGATTAACTTTCTATAGCTTTCAAGGAAGAACATGTTTAGAAACAAGGCAATAAAAGAAGAAATTGCTGGAATGTTATCAAGGAAATACTTACTTGATAGTTAGTTCAACAACGATGCCAAAACGCAAGGGCATTTCACTTTCCAGATGTTTCTTTGATAGCCGAGTCAACGAAAATATGATTCTTTGAGAGCATAGGAAAGTAGCAAATGATTCTTTGAGAGCAGTGGCGATGAACATAAGATTCTTTGGGAGTATTTGGGTTATAACGGTAAGGAGAAATTGGGGGCTTTTGGGTTATAACTATCTGACAAGAGGGTGAAGTTTGGGAGTGAAATTTTAAAAAATTTAATGGGAGAGAGAAACTGGCGGAGAAGATAGAGAAGTATGAAATGTCTATACTGTGAGCTCACTTTACATGTTCAGTTGTTCAGGTCAAACTTACCAGAGGTCTCGATTTCCCTAGGGTTTCTAAAACCTATATGTTGCACGAACACTTCTATTAGCTGAAGTGTTGGAGTGTCAGACACTCGGACACGCCCTAGACACGGTCAAGACACTCCCCGACACGATAAACCCATGGTCAAGACATGGCATGGGTGATTTTGACATCAAAACACCATTATTTTTGAAATTTTTGTGGGACAAATTTGAAAAGGTTTATATTAAAAAAAAAAACAAAAAAACTGAAGTTAAAATTTTATTGAAACTCTTTTATACTAATACCAATTGCCTTATCAACCCCTTTTCTTTCTCTAGCAACTTCCGTCACCTTTTTCTTCTCTTTTTTTTCTTAGTTTTCATTATATTTCCTTTTCTTCTTGGTATTTGAGATTATGTGAATGAATCATAAGGAGTACGTGAGTACTTTACTTTTTTTATGGTGTTTACACCCGAAATAAACAGCCAATAAGGGCAAGACACATGGAGAAAACTGGGCTTGGTCAGAGGCGCCCTCGGCACTCTACCTACCGATCTCTCCATTAGGGCAACGCCCTCTCCTGGGACACGTGGCACGCTCCCAAGCGACGCCCACAGTCCCACATCGAAATAATCAACAAAATGCACACCTCCCAAGACCTATAAAAGGAGGCCAACAATCCCAAAATAGAGGCAATCAGAACTTACGGCATACAAGCCTATTGATCTGTCAGTTGAATTTTCTATTCCCGAACTTACTTAAGCATCGGAGAGCCTTCGGCCGGTACCACACCGGTGCCCCAGGTCTTACCGTGCGTTTGCTCATATCGCAGATTGCGCAGGCTACCGAGGCATCAAAGATACAGAAGGCATAAAATTACTAAGTTGACCCTCTAAGTCAAAGAACCACTTTTTGGCGTCAACAGTTTGGCGCCGTCTGTGGGAAATCGATAAAATCGACCCTTTATCCCGAACATATGGGGACCACTGAAAAAACTACGTTCGTACCACGAGACGGGATGCCGTTCGGCATGCCAAGCGGGGTTAGCCCTGCCTCAGCCCCCTACACACCGGCAACTAATCCCCCTGTAATCCAATCCGCCGAAAACGCAGAGCTTTTAGCCCAAGTCGTGTCCCTTCGGCAGGACATGGCTAGGATGCAAGAACACAA